>CAKOAT010334377.1:0-17605 GCA_932364175.1 Eruca vesicaria subsp. sativa
TTGTGGAGAGAAAGTGAGAGATATGTGTTGTAATGTGTTGTTTAGTTCATGAGAATAGAAAAAGAAGAAGGGTAAATGGAATTTGGAGGCATTAAGAGCTTCAAAATTGGTTGTTCATGGTTGTTGGAGTATTGATGACAATGGCAATCTTGTAATTACTTGAAGATGATGAGGGTGAGAGAGTAAATATGTTATTTTCAAAACCAAAAAAAAAAAAAATTGATGGCATTTTCGTGAATTATATGAACTTGTGGGGTGAATTGGGCAAAATAAAGTTCCAAAAAAAAAGGAGGTTAGTTTTGTGGTTGACTTCAAGTTTCAGGTCAATTCTGCAAAAAACCCAATTTATTTATCATCTTTCTCATGAATTTTATTTATTATAAATATACATTTATTTGTTTTAATTATATTATATATTTTCACTAAATGATTATTTTTTATTATAGTTAGAATAATTTTATTTATTTTAATTATAAACTTATTTGTTTTAATTATATTATATAGTTTCACTAAATAATTATTTTTTATTATAATTATAATAATTTATATATTATAATTATAATTTTATTTGTTTTAGTTATATTATATATTTTCACTAAATGATTTTTTTTAATTAACGTCAATTTTTTGGTTGCATTAAAAATAAAATATTAATTATAATGATTTAAAAGTTATTAAATTATTAGAAAGTTTCAGTGGCTATATTTAGGGTTCACTTCGTATTTGTTTGAAACATGTTATACGGATCAGTGTGAAGTATTTCTGTATTTTTGCAAGTTCTGTTCTCAAGCCTATGGTATTATGTGTTAATTTTTCTCCAACTTATTCTTAAAAACTATCAATCAAGTGAAAAAATATTTACTCTCATTTATTTTTTTACTACTGTTTCAAAAATATAAACGCACACTAATCGTTGTGCTAGATATATTGAAAGTAATAATATTTTTTCATTTTCCTTTTCTTTTCCATTTTACTTTTTCTGATTCTATCTGATTGGAAAAAACCGTGAGATCTAAGCAACCACTGAAGTGGTGTTATGAGGTGAAAAAATTCTGAGACAGGATGGTGTTAAGCTAATAACATATTATTTTGTCAGGTTATACGCATTATATTCAGATTTATTTTGTCTTCATCTTATGTGTATTTGTTGCAAGATAATTGATTGTTATTTAGTGTTTATTTTGTCTATAATAAAATGAATGACATGTTCACTTAAACATTTCACATTCTCTATCAAAATTTGATGTTCGTTTATATTTTTGACATTTTTATTTCTATGTACTGTCAAACATATTTTACAATATTATATTATCTTTAGTATTATAATATTTTATGTTTTGTTTGTTTTTCATAAAAGCACATAGTTATTTTTATGTGTCCGATTATTTTTTATGTAGTAATTGATATAAGTTCAGTGTGTATACAATAGTACTCCGTCTGTCTCATTTTAGTTGTCGTTTTAGATTTTTGCACACAGATTAAAAAATAATTAATTTTGCATGTTTTCAAAATAAAACACATTTACCTATACACTTAACCAAATTTCAACTAATGAAATAATAGAAGGACATTTAAAATTAATAAATATTATATTAAAATTATAAACGACATTTATTTTGAAACAAAAAATTTACTCTAAGACGACATCTAATTTGAAACGGAGGGAGAATCATTTTTAACAGCATCATACAATATAATTTGTGGAAATATGTGTATTTGTTTGATGAGTTTATTCTTTTTGATTTAGTTTGTATTCTGATTTTTTTCCTCTATATTTAATGCATATTAATTCCTAATGTATTACTATTAAAAATCTAATGATACACACACACACACACACACACACATATATATATATATATATATATATATATATATATATATATATATATATATTCAAATTTAGTGAGTATCTGATTTTTCTTAATTTATCGTAAATAAGAATAACATTAAACTTCACTATTTATATTTTTTATTTTATTCATAGAAATAATTTCTAACATTTGTCAGTGTTGATAAAATAAAATATCTAAGAATATAAATTATGGATTATTTTCAGTCAATTTATGTGGGAATCTTTGTATTCGTTTAATGTGTTTATTACTTTTGATTTAGTTTGTATTCTCATTTTTTCATGTATATTTAATGCATATTAATTCCTAATGTGCTACTATTAAAAATCTAGTCATAAACACACATAAAACGTATATATATTCAAATTTAGTGAAGATCTGATTTTTCTTAATTTATTGAAAATAAAAATAACATTAAATTTCACTATTTATATTTTGTTATTTTATTAGTAACATTAAATTTCACTATTTATATTTTATTATTTTATTAATAACATAAAATTTCACTATTTATATTTTTATTATATAAGTATTTTTTAACATCTGTCAATGTTGATAAAATAAAATATTTTAAGAATATAAATTATGGATTATTTTCACCCTTATACATTTTTTTTTGAAATCATGGATACTATGTTTTTAATATATTTTTTTATCTCAAAAATAAACAAAAATCATACTTTTAAAAAAGAATTAATAAATGCATTCACATTAAGTAAATTTTTGTTAATATTAACCATTAATTTTTTTTGTAAGAATAATTTTGCATGACAGTCATGTATCCTTTTTTCTTATTCTATTTAGTGACATGCATCATCATGAGTGGGAAAATTAACTTTATATAATAAGATGCGGAACTATCGTTGAAAAAGAAGCGTTTGCTTAATGAATATATATACTTTTTTGTTATATACAGATTTGTTATTTGCATGTTAGCTAGTAGATTTGTTATCTCTGAAGCTTTATATGGATTAACACTCTTCTTCTTTCTTTTTTTTTAAGTTGAACACTATTTTTTAACCAAACCTACTAATTGTATATTTTGGATTTGTAAAAAAAAAATTCTTATTTTTTTCCTTACTAATTGTATAATTTGAATTTTCTAAAAAGTAATCTTATTTTATTTTATCTGGATTGTTTTATATCAGAAACATTGTTTTATTTATCAGAAACGAAAAAAAAATATACCTAAACCTCCTAATAATAAAAATATAGAATTTAGCGACATTTTTAAGCATCTGTCGGGCAAATCAAAGCAAAAATGTGAAAACATATATAGATTGAACTTATAATTCTTAATTTCTTAATATAGAAATATAAATTAAAATAATTGTGTATCACTATTTGTTTTAATTAGATCTTTTTGCTCTGGAGTTATGTTAGGCTCAAAATGCAAAGGAGAATAGAGGCAACAAAATGTTACATAGTGAGAGTGATGACAACTAAGGTTTCCATTATTTCATTTGTAGATAGGGGAAACTTTGAGTCATAAGAATCCACACTTCTACGTGGACAAAACCTAACCTATTGGTTCATCCATTTCCCACCATTTTTATAATCAGGTGGAGATATTGTTCAATCTTAAAGTTGTATCCGGCTATAAATGACAACAAATGCAGGGATAAGAAAAGAGGTCATACAAATATATCAAGTGGAGAGAATGGCCCGGTTGGATGGTTATTATACAGACCTGTGGGGATCCTGAGTCCTTTAGAGCTGCAGCGAAATTCTTTGAAAATTGGATCTCTGATACGCCTATGACCAAGTATTATAAGTGTTCTCTATACCTGCAAACCCAAATCAAGCGTAGCATAGACTTCATGATTACTCTTCATGTTGTTTCTTGTCTGCTCAGCTGCCAATAAAAATGTATAAAGTTCCTGTTGTAAACGGTAAAGTATATGACTTCATATATAGTTTTCAGTAATGAGACCTTGTCCTGCATCAATATACCTCATCGCCTAGGTATGAGAGATTCTATGGCTGTCAGCCTAGGTAGTTATGTCAACGTGAAATCAGGTTTGGGCCAAACATAATTTAAAGTACTGATGGGCCATTTATAAACAACAGCCCAATTATAGAATACGTAACTAACGTAAAGAAGTGTATTAGAAAAACTGACGTGGCATGTTTTGGTTAAGTGATTTTTTGATGTGGAGGACTCAAGAGGGAGGAAACTATCCTTTATATATATAGATTATGAAAGACTTGTTTGTAGACAACATTTATTATTTTTGTCTGCGGCTTCTTCCCTTTTATCAGTTATTAAAAATTTTAATCCAGATCTCGACTTTACTCTTGAAAATGCAACGTATAATTGGCTATGAGAGAACACTGGTCTAGGTAGAAACAGACCAACATTTTGCAGCGTTTGATCTAGACTTTTATTGATGGTCATCGCGAAAGTCAATGTAACTGGAAATTGTATTCGATGCATTCTAAAGGGAAATTTTGTGTCAGGTGGTGTGACAAACATTCGCGGGATCCAAACTTTCTCTCCAGCAATATCATTCCTAGTTATAACTCTACCTTCTATCACATGGGGCAATAACTGAGTAACAATTAGCTTGGTACCATTACATAATCCATCTGCAGCATCCAAGTTATGAAGTTACATGATAGAAACACCAACCTTGAGCTTCAAACAATGTCCAGACAGTCCAGCGACTTTAACACTATTAAAAAAATTCTGTAGGATATACCATGTTTTCTTCTATGTCAACATCGGATGGGATAATGCTGTCATAGCCAAGGTAAACCTTATCTTCGCTTGAAAGCATATGTAAATCATTTTATTTACTATCATGTAAATAATTACTGGAACATAATTAAGAGCTAATGATAAAACCTGTTACCTGACAACTGCGAAAACATGTAATTATTTTATCCACTTCATTACTATTAGTTTTTTGCAATCTATGATTTATTGTATCCACCATAAATATAATATTTTTAAAATCGTTTATATAATTGTTTATGTAGTATCATATGTATTTATATTTCTATAATACATTTATATAATGTACTATGATAATCAATTGTTTATTTAAATTTAAGATGTTTGATTGTTTATTTGGTAACATATATTAGATTAGGTAATTTTATGCTTAGTTTTCTTTTAAAATTTTGATTTAAGTAAATGAAAAAATCAAATACCAACTACCAATAAAATTAAGAGAATTAAACCTAAATTTCACCTATGAGTGACACTTAAGAAAAAACAATAAAGTGATTTCTCAATTAATATATAGTGAATTTTTTTGGCATTTTGAGCCAATGATATGCATATACATATAATAAAAGTACAAAAAGTAATCTAATTAATCATTTATTGTTGTCTAGGCGTGTGTATATATATATTTATATTTAAAATTACATTTTATTTTAGTTAATTATTGATATAAGTTTCAGTATACAGAAATTATCACATTATAATGTATATTTACATTATATAATTAAAATTAATTATAACAAAATAAAAAATATTTAAAAGCTAGTACCTACATATATCCCGTTTAATCTCTGATTTTTGGTAACGCTAGACCCGAGATTACCATCCGACTAGCGCCTAGCGTAGTCTCGAACAGAGCTTTTAAATACATACCAAGATGTCATAAAAAAACTAAAAAATATAAATGCTAAGAGAATATATTATTCATTAGAAGAACATATCTTTTAAGAAAAAGAAGAACATATTTTCTCATGTTATTTTTAAATTCTTGAGTCATAAGTAAATTGTGAAGCATAGAACACGTCTAAATTGTATATCTTGTTACGAAATATTTATTAAGATTTGGAACCCAAATTTGACTCTAAAACTAATTTAAAAAAAAAAAATCCTTAGAGTAAGCTCGCGTAACCTTGTAAAGTACTCGAAATATTCTTGGTGTTTAAGTACTACAAAAAATAATATGCTAGCTTGCTCGAAGCTCCATCCCACAACCCTTGGAAATGGGGTTTTGACACCTCCGTCCAACCCTATTGCTTATGTCGATCAACGAAATATACATTTGAAAGTCAAACTTCGATTTCGTGAGTCTAGGCTCCACAGCTCAACAAGATATCCAACTCAACAGGGTTTATAATATATGTTGGAATATTGTTTTTAGGTACGTAACGTCTGTGTGTCTGTGACGTGTTTCATGCAAATTAAGTTAAACTGCTGACCTACTAGAGCTGTTTGGAAATCCAGAATCGAAAGACCAAGCTGAACCAAGAGATATACTAAACTAAATCAAATAATTTATAATGCCCAAACGATCACTAGCTTGAATATTTAGAACCCTTGAATCAAAGTGGTATCGAACCGAAATTTGGATAAGACACTTCACTTTTTGAGATTTATACGGCTAAGTTTGCAGTTGTCTTGTGTCTCAGTTTCATTCATTGTCAACGAAATTCCTAACTTTTTTTTTTGCACCACGAAATTCCTACTTGTTTCTTTCACATAGTTGATGGAAACGAGGACAGTATTTTATCATGTGAAATTGAGGTGGTAGAACAAATTCCTGAATCTCAAATATATTTTGTTTGAAAAATCAAGTTCTTAAATTTTATATTTGTAAATATATCCTCTAAATTTTGGTTTATTATTTTAAAAGATACAGTAAAAATATACAGATAAAACTGTTACTCCTTCCATTACTCCCTCTGATTCAATTTAGTTGTTGTTGTAGAGTAAATTTTATGTTTCAAAATAAATATTATTTAATGATTTTAATGAAAAATCTATTAATTTCATATGCTATATTCTATTTTTTATTGGATGAAATGTATCTCTATAAGCAATGCTGTTTTTATTTAGAAAATATACAAAATTAATTGTTTTCTTAATTTATGGACATAAACCTAAAATGACAACTAAAAAAAAATAAAAAAAAATAGTTTTTAACACTACATCATTAGTTACAGCGTTAATATTTAAAAGAACATGTATAAAGACAGTTTGAGTCGGCACCGATGAAAACATGCAACGATCAATACACAACACACAACCAAAAAAATCAAATGAACTTTTATTAAATTTTGTTTTACAGATAATTTTGGTATAACTGGATTCATTTTTAGTTATGTGTAGTTTTAAAGGATTTAAAAGTTCATGTTAGTAATAGATATGTGTTGAAAAATCAATAAGCAAAAAGTTTGGGTGGGGGTGTAAGAGCGAAATAATTTTTAGAACTTCCTTATATTACAACAAACTTAAAACATTTTTTTTAACAAACTTAAAACATTAACTAACCTATTTTAGTTGAGTTGATATTTGAACTAGAATAAACTTTTTTGTATCACATGACGTACATATAATTATACAATCATCACTAAGAAAGTTTCTCACATTTTATTACCATTATCAACAAGTTTACCAATCTGGATAAAACACATTTTGAGTCGACTGCGATTCGAAATGTTGTTGCTCTTCATCATATTGCTCTCTTTGATAATTGGTTGTTAGACTAGAGTACTATACGTTTCCACCATAAACCCGGTCGAGAATCAAATATTGTGTCGCAACAAATATGGTGTTTATAACGAATAACCAACTGAATTCGATGTTGACCAACGAAAATATGAAATGCCCAATCCGAATCCGAACGGGTGTCCGTACGCCCA
Organism: Eruca vesicaria subsp. sativa; assembly: GCA_932364175.1. Classification (NCBI taxonomy): domain Eukaryota; kingdom Viridiplantae; phylum Streptophyta; class Magnoliopsida; order Brassicales; family Brassicaceae; genus Eruca; species Eruca vesicaria. The sequence continues at coordinate 7,464 of CAKOAT010334377.1, forward strand.
CCCATATGGTTGATGTAAACATGTAACGGCAATACACAACACGCAATCAATGGAATCAAATCAAGGGAAAGTAGTTTAGAGAACTCATCTCTTATTACAACAAACATTACAAAAGAGTTATTTTTCAATTACTTTTTTTATTTTCATTAGAATAAACATTTTTGTATCACATGACATAACCTAAAATATTAATCATCATTAAGAAAATTTCTCACAGTTTATCTCCATGATCAACAACTTTACCCATTTCGACAAAACGCATTTTCTGAGTCGACTGCGGTTCAGAGTGTTGTTGCTCTTCATCATATTGTTCACTTTGATAATTGGTGGTTAGACTAGAGTACTCTACGTTTCTACCGTAATTTCGATCGAGAATTAAATATAGTGTCACAACAAATATTGTGTTTATAACGAATAACCAACTGAATGCGATGTTAACCAATGATTTAGCTCTGTGAAGAGCTTCTTCGGTTGAACACTTAACCCCTTTGTGTCTTTCTTCATCGTGAATAAAACATCCCTTAGGGATCAAACTCGGTGTGTAAAGCATGTAACCTATCATTATCAACCACATTCCTTGAAAAGCTATACTTGAGGATCTCACAAGGCTCACCAAAAAGCTCCTAGGCAAGGCAATACCTTAAGTAAAAATGAAACTATTAGTAGAATATATATATATATATATATGTGTGTGTGTGTGTGTGAAACATATTACGCTAAATGGTATCTATCAAAAATGTAATTTAATAAAACAAAACATACAAATTAAAAGATGAAAATTTGATATATATGTTAAAATAAATGTGTATATAGATATCTAATTTATTAAAATAGAGTCATATTTTTATCTACTGATAAAAGTCATTGAACCTTTTCATTAGTAATTTTTATTATATCAAAAATAATATTTAAATATTAGATCATTTGAATAAAATATACCATCACACATAAGAATATTCTACTATAACACTATTTATTTTTAATATTTGTTATTTTACTTTAACAAAATCTTATACAATTTTTTGATTATTAATTTTAAATAATGCATTAAATTCATAATTATTAGTAAAATATTACAAATAAATATTATTTAAATTTAAATCAAAACAATAATTAATTTTTATAATATATTATTTAATTCCTAAAGTTAAATATAACAATTATTAAAATTAAGTTTAGTAAAAATAAATTAGGAAAAGTAAAAACAAATATTATTGAATTATATGATTTTTTTAGTTTACAGTTGATGTTTTCTGTTTGTAAATTAAATTAAAAAAAATATAACTTATTTAAATAACAAAATCACAAAAATAAACTTTGACCCATAAGAAATATAAAAAAAATCTAATCCATTTTCATTAGAAAATATCAAAAACTTAACAAAACGGGTTAAGCAAATAAACTATTCTAATTTGATTCTTATATAATTATATTTATTTTAAATTTAAATAAATATATTAAAATAAAAATAGATTATATATTAAGATATGTTTTAATAAAAATGAATAAAATATATACTATATTAATAATATTGAGAAAATACATATTAAGTTACATAATATAAAACACCAAATTATCATTATATATTTGATCAATTTGTCATAAAAAAATTAAATATAAATCATTATAAAAATAAAAACATATCCGTGCGGACGCGCGGATTAAAATCTAGTTATCCTTGTAGGATTGGTGAAACTAACAAGAAATCAAATAATTTTTTATATTGATTATAACCGTCTCAGAACAACATACCCATGAGAGTGGTGAGGAGAGAGACAAAGATAATGAGCTGGAGGATCAAATGGTATTGTCCCTCAACGCCCATGTGGTCGGCAGAGTGAAAATGGAAGAGAAGTAGCTGCTGAGTGAAGGCAGCGGTAGCAGCTAGGATGGTTAGCCCCTCAGCAGCCGCAGCTCTAGGCCTTTCTCGGTCAAGCACTAGTGCGCAAAAAGCATAAACAAAGAAGGACATGGAGATTGAAGAATGTTCAAAGTTGTGGAGGTGGTTCGATGGGATGGTGCCATCTGAGTCAAAGGGGTGATGTCTTCTAGGTCCAATGAAGAGCTCCATTGAGATGGAAGCAGATGTAGAGAACATGATTAAGTACAGTTCTAAGTACCTGACCTTTGATGTTGGAAACCATGAAGATGACATGAATGTGTTTGGACGTAGACAAAAGAGTTTTATGTTGTTGAATAAGTGCCATAAGCCAAGTATTAAGAAGGCAAAACCTGGTAAAACATGTCCCACAAGTGATCCCATGTTGGGAATTTATGTCTTAGGTGATCTTTGGTTTGTGTGTTAGAGAGATAGAAAGGTTAAGGAGCTTCTGTTGTGAACAAAAATCATCGATGAGTTTATCGGTTAAATAGAAAGTTTGACGTTTGAGGATTTGGCTTATAGATTAAGGCTTTGCTCCCAGACTATGATTGATTTGACTTTAGGGAGGTTAACTAAATCACGCTTGTAATCCTAAGTTTAACACGCCAGTCTGGCCTGGCTTTTCTATATAAGCGATACAACTTGTTCAGATCTATGCGAAAGAAAAATAATTTGCAAATAAATTAAGCCAAAATCGATAGACAGAATTGTCTTCAGAAATTATGAGAGATGCAGGAAGAATTATGTGTAAAATTAAACTAGTTAATGCCGCGTACTGTATATAGGGTTAGTTCGTACGTTTATTTGGAAAGTTAAAAATGCGAATTTTAGAAAAATATTTGGAAAAGACAGAATTCTAAGCTCTATCAAATTTCAAACAGTTTTTAAAAGTTGATGTTGCTTGTTGCAAGTTTTCTTTGTTCATATATACTAGTATGGAATAATCTAGGCAATTGAACAATCATCGTTCTTAGTTTTCAAATTAATGCCGTGACTCTTAATCTCAGATAATGAAAACTAAATTTTGTATATAATCATTATTTAGTTGACCAATGGCTTAATATAAAGAGTATGCTATTTATTGAATTTAAATTAGAACAAAACTTAAGTTTACCTCCTATAGTCACTTTTAAATTCACCTCACCTCTAATAACCACTCATTGTATCACATAGATTAATGAATAAAAAATATTGAATATTAAAAAAAAAAAGAAGACTAAAATAGTTTATAAAAACAATAACGTCAATTTTAACGATGTTAACACTGTCAGCTAAACTTTAAATCCAAACCGTAATCCTAAACCCTATCTAAACTCTAAACCCTTAGAAAACGTGACCGAGTTTATCCTAGTTATTCTTCGGGACGGAGTGGAAGAAGGGAGGAGATTCACGAACGAGGAAAGGGACCCAATGACTTCGAAAGAATTGAACAGGAGCCGTATGAGGTGAAAATCTCATGTCCGGTTCTGTAGAGTGGCAGTAAGGGTGATTTATCTGTCAACTTTTCCACTATCACCCCCAAAAAACCAAACTCATATCATATACCCTAAAACCCAAATTTTGACACTAAACCCGAATCCTATACCCTAAATCAAAATCCTATACCCTAAAACCTAAATTCTAGACTCTAAACCAAAACTTTATACCCTAAATCCAATCCCTAGACTAGACCCTAAATTATAAACCCAAACCTTAGATCCTACACTCAAATTCTATACCATAAATCTAAACCCTATACCTTAAATTCAAAGCCAAACTGTAAATCCTAAACCCAAATCTTATATCCTAAATATTTGGATTAATTTTGATATTGTTCTTTTCGAATTTAAGGTTAAGATTTAAGGTTTGAATTTATAATTTACGGTTTAGGTTTATGATTTATGGTTTAGAACTTGGATTTAGACTCTACGGTTTTAACTCAGGGTCTAAAGTCTGGGTTTAGGATTTAGGGTTTAAAATTTAAGGTTTAGAATTTAGGGTCTAGGGTTTGGATTTAGGGTATAAAGTTTTGGTTTATGGTCTAGGGTTTAGATTTTAGGGTATATAGTTTAGATTTATGGTATAGGATTCAGATTTAGGATATAGGTTTGGGTTTAGGGTATAGGGTTTGGATTTAGGGTATAGATTTTTGTTTGGGGTTATAATTTGGATTTTGAGTTTAGCTAGCGGTATTAGCATTATTAAAATTAATGTTATTTTTTTTTATGTAGCTATTTTGATTTTTTTAAAAATGTTTAATAATTTTTATTCATTAACTAGGGTAAACCCGCCCTACGGGCGGGTGAATATATAAAAATAATAATATAAATTTACTTTAAAATTGTAATTTATTTTATTTAAAATAGTATTAACTTTCATAATATTTTCACACAATATTAACTTTATTTATTATTAAATTTTAGAGGTTATGTCCTTACTAATTATAATATAATTTTATATTTTGTTATATATTTTTATTTGAAAACAGTTGGTTATATATTATGTATGAATTATTATTTTTATGATCTCTTATTTTTATTTCAATCTTTCATTTTAGGTTTAAAATGTTTGATGTTAGGATATTCAACTTCCATCTCATTGCAATTAACTAAATTTTGTAGTTTGACTGTTGAGATAATTTTAATGAGGATATGTCCTATCTTATTTTTCTAGATAGATCTTTTGATATGCATGTTTTATTTAGGTTATCTACTCTTATAAATTTTACTCTTTTATTTTCATTGACATCATATTCTTTAATGTGTCTCTTGTTAATACCATGAACATATTTATTTTCAGATAAATATTGAAATTAAGTTTGATGTTTCTTTTGCGATTCGTGATGTAACATTTCTAAATAAATTTATTAAGAGATAAAAAAAAAAATTTACTCTCTTTTTTATATCATGAAATTATTTTTTCATTTTTTATCTTTTTTTCTTAAGTTTATTGTATTTTTCATTTGTTTTGATAATGTGTAAATTATTTGTTGTGTTTTTTAAGTATCTTAATAATTTTCCTTAACTTAAGTTCAATGATTAAAAAGAGAAAAAATAGTTTAAAAAAAAAATTGTTGACACGATAAAGTTAATGTATTCTCCTAATTGGTTTTCTTATAATTTTTCGTACTATTTTTATAAATTTATATTTCTTTATTATGTATGAAGAAGATGAACACACAGATTTATATATTCCAATATATATATATATATATATATATATATATATATATATATATATATTATTTATGTGTAGTACTTTGCTTGTGTGTTTTAATGTTTGTAATATATTTTATTACTATTGTAATAGGTAAAGCTAAATACTCATTACTTTAAATTGAGCTAAATTATATCTGTTATTCAAAAACAAATTTCAAAAAAGTAAATAAACCAACTTTCAAAATGTTGTATGAGTTAAATACACTAAAACTTCTATGAAAAATATTATTATTTACTATATTATTTGTTAAACTATAAACAGAGAAAAATATATTACAGTCTTACTATAGTTAAAAATATAATTCTGGACTAAAAGAGGATGAACACACAGATTTATATATTTCAGTAGGTATATATATATATATTATTTATGTTATATTTATGTTTAGTACTTTGCTTGTTTGTTTTTAGTGTTTGTAATATATTTTATTACTATTGTAATAGGTAAAACTTTAAATAGAGCTAAATTATATCTTTTATTTAAAAACAAATTTCAAAAAAGTAAATAAAACAACTTTCAAAATGTTGTATGAGTTAAACACACTAAAACTTCTATGAAAAATATTACTACTTTGTTAAACTATAAACAGAGAAAAATATATTACAATCTAACTATAGTTAAAATATAATTCTAGACTAAAAGATAATTAAGATATTCACAACGATATACACAACTTATAATCAGGGTATTACATTATTATTAAAAATACAATATCAATTTTGGATTAAAAGATAATCATGATATTGTCAATAGATATGAGATATGCACAATATTAAATTTTTTTATAATTACTATCTTTTAAAAATACCAATCAGGGTATTAAATTGTTATTAAAATATAATATTATATATTTTCTAACTGAATTTTTGACTTTTATATTTTCTTTACAATATTAAGTATTAATGCATCAGTTTATTGGTTTACGTGAATTGTGAATATATTTTCAGTCTAACATAATGAGCAAAAATATTTTTTTTTTCATTTTTTCACTAATATTAAAAATTTAAAATATAATTATTTCTAATTCCATATAGCATCCTTGTTTTTTTCTTTTCTTTTTATTTTTTGTGATTTAGAGGATTAGTTTTATGTTTGTTTGTTAAACTTCATAAACTTTTGGTGAACAATTTATTTTTGTTTGTATTATTGAATGGACATCGATTAATTTTTAAAACCAAAGCCTGTAGTCGATTTCATCTTTCGCGAGTTGTGGTTGGCAACTCAGTCTCATCTCCTCCATCATAAAATGCGGAGGAGCTTTCTGTTGGAAATTTAGTCGGTACCTCCTCTACAGAAGCCGGAGTAGGCTTTGGAATCTCCAAAACAGTTTCAGAAACAGGACCAGAAGCGAGTATTGATGTACCGTTGTCGAACGAAACTCGAGTGGCAGAGATAAGAGAAGAGAGAATGAGACTTTGGGATAAGATTAGTTTTTTGAGGTGAAGAAACGAAATGAACGACATCTCGGTCCGAAGATTAGCCATGAATATTCGCTTACCATAATCTTTCTGAGATTTCATGGTCAGTTTATAGAAGTAGAGGCTGAAGAACATAAACCTCATAAATAAAAGTCACTCAAAACGAAACGTATGACTTTCACGGTTCCATCAGCCCACTTAATGAACATCTAAATCCCATTCAATAAAACCTATAAAGCCCAGTTAGAATCCAAACGAATGGTAAAAAAACAGAGTATTAGACACATGTGTCTTTGTTAAAAAAAAGGACACATGTCATGCTAGGAGTACATGAATTAGTGACATGGCAGCCTTATGTGAGGGAAAACCTTACTTTATATATATATACTAGAATCGGTCCGCGCTACGCGCGGAATGTGATTTACGTGTGATGTATGTAACTATGTAATTGTAAATTTTCTTTGAGTGTTTTTATATAAGTTGTTGTAAGAAAAGTTAACTTTATGGTTGTTAAAAATGTTAAGGTGTGAAAGGATTACGGATTATGGATGACGTGTAGGTGGTATTTGTCGTTTGTTTTTCGGTAGTTATGAATCCATAATCGGTTTGTTAATTATGAGTTGCGATATTTTGAACTCTCAAGTTGTGGTTCTCATGATTTATCATTTGAATTAATGGATTGGCCATTACATAACTGTGTTTCGTTAGGTTTTATGTTAGACTAAAAATGATATTGAAGATCTGAATAAAATAATGAAAGTATTAATCAATTTTTATATTATAAATTAAAACTTAAATGTGTAGTTAATCAGTTAGGCATGCAAGTTCAGTTTTTCAAAACCGAACCGTCGGTTTTCGGTTAACCAAAAATTTTAAAACCATTTTTGAAATTAACCGAATTAAATTTTGTTTTGGTTCGGTTCTCTTCTCAGTTATTTTCGGTTTTGAGACCACAAAGCGAAAATAACCGATTATCTTGGTTTTTGGTTATTTTCGGCATATAATTTTCTTTAAAAAAATGTTATTTTATTTAAATTCGATTATTTGGTTAATTTTGGTTATTTTCGGTTAAATTTGATTTAATTTTTGGTTATTTTCGATTATTATTAATTATTTTGGGTATTGAAAAAATAAAATTTTAAAAAAATCAACCGAACCGATGACCGAATTAATTTTAAAACCTCTACCGAACCAAACCAAACTCAAAATTGAAACCGAACTGAAAACTGAAAATTTTGGTTTGGTTCGGACAAAATATGCAGGCCTAATAGTTATATTATTTCAATTCATTTAAGGTTGTTGCCTAGTTGTAAAGAATATATTGTTTTGATGCATAAGTACTAATGTATGATTTTAGAAGCTAAGGTTCCAAATGGGGTAGTGGCAGAAGTGCAGTTCTCATGATCTCAAATCATCATTCACGTTTTTTTTTTTACATTTAAAATGTATTGAGTGGGAGATGTACATGAAGCTCAATATTTTTTTTTGTAGAAAAAGCAGGAGATACGCACATGCATGCACATCTCACACGTTAACATTTGGTGGTGTTAATCTTTTTGTTTTTTTGATCAATAAATAATTTTGTTACAAACACTTAATTTTAAAATAAATTTATCTATTCTTAAACAATACAAAACTATCATTGTCTCTTTATTTTTATTTTTACTTTTTCAGTTAATTTCTACATTTAGTTAAATAATTATATTTATATAATGCGTGTTTAATTATAATATGTATCATGAAACTATAGTAATATAATATAAATATGTATATGAATGGAAGAGATGCATATTTCGTTAAATTGTAATATCTTTTATATTTTGATTTTAAAATTGTGATAACATAGTTTTAGAGCAGTAAAATATATTTCATAAAAATTGTGGTAACATATTTTCATTAAATTTTAATGTCTTTCATATTTTGTTTTCATTAAAAAGGCAGTAATCTGTTATTTAAGTATTATATTTATATATGATATGTTTCGATATATTTCATTGTAATTTTTATTATTTATATATATCTAATCTATTTTATTTAAACTATTTTATCATTCAAAATCATAATAATTGTTTGATATATTTGATATGCATCGCTCATGCTTGATCTACATAATTTATTTGATCTGCACTTGACCTGTTGATCTGCATAATCTGCATCTCTTGAACCGCTTGTACTATTCGAAACCTTAAGTTATATGTATTTTTTTTACTATTATGTAAACAATTTGGTTTTATTTTTCATTTTTCCATTAGTTTCTTTACTTTTACAGTTTTATTTAATAATTTTTAGTTTATTGTAAGGGGATACTATCATTTAATGTTTTTTGTTCAATGCAGTTAATATTTTTTTATTTATACTAAGATTATATTTTAAGGAACCGAAGATACGCAAATAGCAATAAAGATAATGAAGATATATATAATTTTTGTTTTGCATGTCGTTGAACTTCGTTTATTTTTAATTTGGGATAATGGATTCCTTTATTCTAATACTTTCTTTAATATATTTTATAGACTTTTAATAATCTTTATAAGTTTAGTTTTTTGTATGTAACTATGATGACACTGTAATATTAAAAATTATGATAAATTTATTTATTTTCTTACATGATTTTAAAAAAAAAAAGTGATATTTGTTAACATATTGATGCCAATAAGGTAATTGAATTGAAATGAATCAATTATAAAATTATTTATGAAGTTTCTAACGTCTTTTAAAAGATTTAGTCTAGAAAATAAGGTAGTAAATTTAAAAAGAAGCCTAAATTGATAAATATGTTAAACCTAAACTGATGTGTCGGGCTCATGTTGTCCGATAAGGTATAACTTTACATATACATAGTTTTGAAAGAAAAATATTATTTCCTATCAAAATATAATATCTTTAACGTGAACTTTTATTATTGTTGTTGTTACTAACCAAGTAGAAAAAACTGGTCAAATAAAAGATAGATTACATGAATCCAACAACTTCCAAACACTATGCTACAAAGGTTCTTCTCCTTCACGTTCTTTTGAAAGTTGAGGGTCTTGATACGATAAGCAAAGAGAGTCAAAGAGGATTATCCATCATATGTGGACAGCAGCTACAACTCATAAAAAGTCATGTTCGGGAACCCAATTTTCCGCAACATTTTAAGGCTCATGTCTCCGACACCAGCATCTACATTATCAAACTTTTGTCTCCTACTTGAAATGTGATGATACCGTACAACGTCAAAGCCGGTGGTGTAGCCCAGTAGAACCATCTTCACCACATCGGTATTTGCTATGTAACTAAACTTATAAGTTAGATACATTCTTTTTGTTATTGATTATGTAAGGTGATGAAGATTGTTACCGGCCTTGGGGTGAGGAAACCTGAGAAAGAGACTCCAGAGACTAAGGAGAAAGGACATGCATCCCAACAATCTGATAGTTTGGTGTCCCAACATGATATAGCGTGGAATATATAAAGCTCGTTAGTATTGAGTAGTAGAACCATAAGACTTAGCCACAGTCTACCCATATCGTGTTGCACATGATTTCCAGGGCCACATGCGCTATTTCAAGGACAAATTCTCATTGTGGTCTAACCATAATTCAAGTATTTAAAATATGGCAGCAGAAGAGTATTGAGCATGATTAACCTGAGAGATTGCATAA
>CAKOAT010334488.1:3863-17551 GCA_932364175.1 Eruca vesicaria subsp. sativa
ACGACTTAGTTTAAAGTCGTCTGGGCAGACGACTTGCGAGGGCTAAAAACGTCAAAAAAAAACTCTTTTTTTGTTTGTTCACAAGGGGTTGGTTGTAATTTCAACAGCCTTTTAAGTTACTTTTGCATTTGATTCAAGTTTGGGTTTACTTTTGCATTTCAAATCAAGTTTTGAGTCATATTTGGCAATTTTCCCTAAACTATTTGATATTCATATAAAGTACATTTTCAGATCTCCTGTTTTTTTCACCAAAAGAAATAAAATATTGAACTGCAATGCAGGTCTCCCGCTTGAACTGCTTTTATAAAAATATAAAATGGTGAATGGTAAAAGCAGTGCAGGAAAACTACAAATGCGGGAGAACTACACTTGTCACACTCCTCCATTCATCCACCATACATATATTATCCAATCTTATGATGTGAAACTCAATGCTATTATGCTCCTGTGGGACAGAGGATGCCATCTTGTTTGCAATATGGCAAATCTGACATTCACTTTACGCATATCGGACTAATTCCAAAGGAGCCCTGTCAATCCCTCTGAATAATTTTATCATTTCAGGTTTTTCAAATATACCAGATTATCCAAGGATAAATATATTTGTCTAACTTTGGCTCAACATTACTGTTCTTCCTCCAGAAAAGGTAATCCATATCGGCAAAAATGCTTCCTTTCGAAATCATATTAGGATATGATGCACATGGATGACATATTGCTTGCTGTATCCGTACCGGAAACGTTTCCAGGATGGGGAATGTTTGAAGGACAGCACGGGATGTCTTATGGACGTGAACGTGAAATGAGACGTAATAGTTAGTGGAGAGGATATCTATAGACACATTTACTTCAATGTTATCCTACCCTAATCTAATTCAATTACTTTTTCTTAAGGAAAAAAACAATAAGTAAAAGTTCAAACTAGATTTTGAATTTATAATCTTATTTCTGAACTTTTTAGTTTATGAAAATCTTACTAATGAATTTTTTTTGATAATAAATGGCTTATTAGTTATTTTCTTATTATTATTATTATTATTTCAAATACTAGATTAAAAGTGTTTTTATACGAAGATTATAATGTAATTTTCAAAATTTTCAGTATATATGCGTTGTTATATATATTTTATTGATATATATATATGTGCCGTACCCATTTCCATAAATTTTTTATTTCACTGTTTCTCGTCCCCACTCTTGTACCGGTATTTGTACCCATAACCATTTTGGTGCAACATAATTTAGGACTAGATGGTGTTCCCGAGTGTGGCCAAACTTGCAAAGCAGGAGGGCATTCAAAGATGGCATGCGTAACTGTTTCCTCTGGCTCCCCACATCTTGGACAACAATTATCACATCGCATATTCCTGTAATTCAAATTTTTCGTAATAGCCACATGACCAGTTAGCAATTTCCACATAAGATGGCGTATCTTCTAAGGAGCTTTTACTTTCCAAGCAAAGACTTGGAGCTTAGTTATACTTGGCTCGCTTATCTCCATCTATTTATTATATCTACTACGAGTTTTTCATTATTTTCATAGAGTCAAGAAGGAGATTATGATCATATTTTATTTATTGACAAACCACACTATAAGCATCATTCTTAAGACTGTCAAGTGCAGAGATACCAAAGTGGATCATCATGCCATTATACTACACTTTCCTAGAACGTTTGAAGGGACTGAAGCTGACTTCCAATCTAAATTTTGAGATTATTTGCTTGCTTTGGGGTTTGGTATACACTGGATCGACTCCATCTGCAAGTCTGGAAGGTAAAATATGTGTTCTTCTTATTCCCTTCTCTCTCTCTCTTACATCTAGAATAAAATATTGAGATGATTTCCTGAGATGTAGAGGGGTACGTACATTACCGATGACCCCACTATTCTAATTTAAAGGAATGATCACACATTGCTGGAAGCAAGGGGTATGTACATTACCGATGAATCCATTATTCACCTACACTTTGTTAAAAAATCGAGAATGAGATGGTAAGATGGACTATAACATCACCATTGTCCATTGAGTTTGAGATCCAAATAGATTTAGAAAAGAGGGAAAAAGGGAGAAAAAGAGATCAGAGAAGATTGCACGTGTGTTCAGATACTTCCAAGGGTAAGAGTCCACATATCCTTTGATAATTACTCCCAAGGTAAAGCCTGCACTTTTATTTGTATGCAAGAAATGAGGTCAATAAAGGGGTGAGCCAAGCTAGTATTTGCTAAGTTGTTGGTAGAATGGATTTGGTTGCTAACCTAGGATAAGGCATATAAAGTTTCTTTGAAATTGGCTTAGTAGGATGTGGTTGCAGCCTAGTAGGGGTGATAGTAATACTATAGACATTATATGAGTCCCGGTTTTGTCAAAACTTCTTTCACAGTCCACCTTTGTTTTACTTGAGGACAAGCAAAAGGTTATGTTTGTGGGAGTTGATATGCCTAATTATTTACCAGTTTTACACCATGTTATGGACTCCATTTGGAGTCTATTATGTGTGTCTAGGCTATGTTTTAGAGTATCTCTATGTCCAGGTACATTTTGGAGTTATGTGGAGTACATGGTGCATTTTGAATGAAGAAACCTGTAGCTGACAAAAATCAGCTAAGTCAGAGTCGACATAAGAGATCGACATCGATCGACAGACACACACTAGCATCGATCGATGGTCGCGGCGCATAAACCAGACTTTTTTCAGAATCGACTTAAAGCCCCAAATCTATGCATAATTAAAAGATTACTCTTGACGAGTTTTTATCTAGTTTATAAGGGTTTCTGCCATAGTTAAGCAGAAGACCGCGCTTTGTTTTCCATAGTTTCTTATTGTTTTGGAGAGAAGATCAAAACTTCTTCCATAACTTTGTATTGGAACCTCATTTTATTATCTATGCATTCTATTCATCTCTTTTTTCTTGATTTCTTGATAATGTCTGAGTAGTTTCATCCTGTTAAATTTAGGGTTCTATGTGCTATTGATGTATTAGCCCAAAACTAGGATTGCTATAAGAACTGATATCTATTGATTAAGATATTCTTAATGCTTGCGATTTAGAGTAGCAAACTAAATCCTGAACTTAGGACATAGACAACTACGACAGTAGGTTATTTGCTTGAATCCTATTTAGACTGAGCTAGGATTGTTAGATACAAGCGACGGCTGCTCGACCAATTCTAGTGGATTATCAATTCATCATAGCTGTCGATCAATATTTGTGTTCCACCATCGATCAACAGTCATATTTGTAGGCGATTGATTCCTTGTGTATTAAATTTCCTTGCACCCTATTCATCATAATCCACATGCCTAAACCCTAGATTTAGCTATTTTCCATATTTGCGTTAAATTAAATTCAACCAATGTCTTTTTACTTAAACCTGAAAACTTATATAATAATTTCAATTAACTTGACCATTAGGATCTTATAAATCTATTGTGTGCCTTCGCTCTCTGTGGATGTGATTCTTAAGTATTTCAATTGATCTCTTTTGGGAAGAGTAGTTTTAAGTTGAGTTTCATAGGGTAATTTGATAGAACTGATTAGGAATTATAAAACCCTGAAACGCAGTCCTGTCAGTTATCCAAAAATACTTTGTTGTTTTCTTGAGATTTCTCTGTTACATGATCATGATTTCTATGTCTTTAAATGATAGTAACAAAAAGTGTTTTTTCCTGTGTTTCACAGGATATGTTGAAATAATCATTAGATACAATGGGATATTGTTTCCCCCAGAGACTGCTGCTGCCTTCGTTGAGATACCCCATTTGGCCAGAACTGAATCAGTTAGTATCGATTAAGCAACGCTCAAACGAATAGCTTATAAATGAAGATTTCAATGAAAAAGTTAGAATTAGATGAAGATGAAGATGACGAGGAAGATGAAGATGCTTGTATCAATTTCTGTTTCTGAAAACACTGTTTTATGTTCCTAAACTTCTTTTGCTATGACTGATTTCTTGAGAATGTACAATGTTAAGCTATTCCTAAACTACGATGTTAAGATTGTTCAAAGAATGAAGGATGAAGAAAAATTGGAAGTTTTTAACTGTTTATGTTTAATTTGTGAAATAATGTTTGGATATCAAATAAAATGTATATATTAACAAACTTACATATATATATATATATATATATATATATATATATATATATATAAATCTTAATCTTATTTAGGATAAGAATTAAAATATTTAGGAAGGACATCTTAAAAATGTAATATTATATAAAGAAAAAATGTTAGGATACCAAGTAAAATATTTAGGAAAGACTTACTAAAAATTTAATATTTACTTAAAAACATTGTGGTTTTCATATCTCACTGTATGCTTCACTAATTTTTAACTGATTTGAAAGGACTAGCACATATTTAGGAAGAACTTCCTAAAAATTTAGTATTTAATTAAAAATTTAAAGCATTTCGATATTAATTAAAAATAAATATATTGACAAACTTACAAATATATCATATTTAAGATAGAAACTAAAATATTTAGTAGGGCTTCCTGAAAATGTAATATCATCATAGAATAATAAAAGGAGAAACCCTCAATAGAGAGAGTGTCCACCTCAGCAGATTTAATCAACCAATCATGACATTTTTATATACCACATCAGTACTTCTTATGTCGACTAAAAATCAAAATTGGCCTTTCCATTTTTAATCGAACCAATTATGTTTTAAGTTATATTTTCGTTACACGATCCAGCAAAGTTATTTCATTTTTTACAGAGCCGTCTCTTCCTTTTCCCATGAATCCGATGGAAAGCAACCTCTTAATTTTCCCTTTCTTCACATTATATATCTCCTTTTGTTGTATCGATTCTCCGTTACTCCATAGAACTGCCAAAAAAAATCCAGTGTAACCATAGCTAAACACAACTTGGAAATCAACCACAACGGTTCCAAATAATTATTTTGTCTCCAGATGATGAAAAGATCTACATGTAGCAATAAAACAAGACCGTTTCTCTGATATCACTAACTCTCAAGATTAAAAGGAGCTTGATCATCATGACATGAGTTTAGAGCCGGTGGCCAAGTCAAACGGCTGATGAAGGATGCCATCTCAATTTGGGTTTGTCTAAATTCTCTACCTTATAACCTCATTCTCTTATATTAATTTACTGGATCCGGGTTGTAATTATTTGAGCTTAGACGATATAGCAGTGTTTTCTTGAATCAAAATTGTACACGACATACAACAAAATCCACACATGTCTTGGTTTGATTCAGAGTCCAGTATACCAAATAAAATCATTTTTACTGCTCTCTGCTCACATTGGCGGTTCTTTGTTTAAGCTTGGATATGTTTCAGGTGAAAGCTTTGCACCACAATGTTACTAGAAAAAAACTTTGGTGTGGGTGGTCCTCACGCTCATGTCTTTTAAAACTTTGAGGCCATATTCTTCTCTTAATTTATAATCTCAGTTTATGTGTAGTTAACATATTAAAACATTACGCTCATGTTTGTTTTGCAGTCGTATTGCTTTCTCGATGGTAATGAAATATGCAGACAATATTGCAAACGTAATAAACTGGCAAATGTATATTCAAATCGCGAGCATATGCCCCTAAGTAGGAGTCACTTTTCTACACAGGGTTTAGCCTTTATCAATCTGTTACAGCAGCACTTCTTATGTCGACTAAAATTCAAAATTGGCCTTTTCATTTTTAAACGACCCAATTATGTTTTAAGTTTTATTTTCGTTACATGATCCAGCAAATTTATTTCATTTTTTACAGAGCCGTCTCTTCTTTTCCTATGAATTCGATTGGAGAGCAACCTCTTAATTTTCCCTTTCTTCACATTATATATCTCCCTTTGTTGTATTGATTCTCTGTTACTCCATAGAACTGCCAACAAAAACCCACTGTAACCATAGCTAAACAAAACTTGGAAATCAACCACAACGGTTCCAAATAATTATTTTGTCTTGAGATGATGAAAAGATATACATGTAGCAATAAGACAAGACTGTTTCTCTGATATCACTAACTCTCAAGCTTAAGAGGTGCTTGATCATCATGACACAAGTTTAGAGCCGGTGGCCAAGTCAAACAGCTGATGAAGGATGCCATCTCATTTTGGGTTTGTCTAAAGTCTCTACCTTATAACCTCATTCTCTTATATTAATTTACTGGATCCGGCTGTGTAATTATTTGAGCTTAGACGATGTAGCAGTATTTTCTTGAATCAAAATTGTACACGACATACAACAAAATCCACACATGTCTTGGTTTGATTCAGAGTCCAGTATATCAAATAAAATCATTTTTACTGCTCTCTGCTCACATTGGCGGTTCTTTGTTTAAGCTTGGATATGTTTCAGGTGAAAGCTTTGCACCACAATGTTACTAGCATAAAACTTTGGTGTGGGTGGTCCTCACGCTCATGTCTTTTAAAACTTTGAGGCCATATTCTTCTCTTAATTTATAATCTCAGTTTATGTGTAATTAACATATTAAAACATTACTATCATGTTTGTTTTCAGTGGTATTGCTTTCTCGATGGGAATGAAATATAATATGATTTTAATTCTAAATAAAATTTTATATTTAAAAATTATTTTCCTTAAAAGAGATTAATAATATGATTTTAATTCTAAATAAAATTAGTAAAATTATAATTAGTTATACAGATTCTAATAAAGATAAAGTTACTTAAATACATAAGAGTTTATAATATAACACAATCAAAATCCCCTAAAATATCATTTATATTGAAACAAATAAAATATTTACTAGTTATAAGGTTCAAAAATAGTTATATCATACCATCAAACAGAAATATCATCATCATCTATATTATTAAAATATAATTTCTACTTGGATTATACCCTTGATTTGAAATGAAATTAAAACCTCGTACCACTGCTTTGTTATTAATACAAACTAGATTTTGACCCACGCAATCGCGCGGATGTTTGATTTTATTTATATATATATATATATATATATATATATATATTGATATTTTACATCATTAATGGTATATTTAAGGTTAATATATATTTAAATATTCATATAAACATTTAAAATATAATAATTTGTGGTTTACATGTCGTAGTTAATCAATTGTTTCAAATCGTCACATATATTTCTCAATTGTTATTATATACTTATCTTACTGATTTGCATTTTACTATTAAACAAATCAATATGCATGCAACAACATATTTAAAAATTAATATGTACTTAATTTATGCTAAATTTTACCCACACTTCAAAGCTCTGGATTATCATTTAGCAATTTCTTTTTATGTATAGTCATTTTAAATAATATATTATTGTATATATAAAAATTTATGATATGTTGATATAATGAAATGTAATATATAGTTTAGTATGTTAACATGTTTTGCTAATATATTATATTATTTTAATATAAATTTTTATTTATAAAATATATTTAATATATAAATTTATTAAAATTATATCATATTTAAATGGTATAATAATTGTTTTCATATGAATGATTATTATTATAAAATAAATAAAAATATGATACAATTGTATAATTTTCATTTTGTAAAAAATAACTGGATAGATATTAAGGTATACGAATATTTTTCATTAATTACGAAATAAGAATTTACATAAAAAAATTTAGAATTGAGATCTTGTTAAAATGTTTTTCAGTTTGTTAGACTTTTAAATTATATAAATATTATATATATATATATATTTTAAAAGTCTAACAAAGTGAAATATATATATATATATATATATATATATATATTTAGAATGAAAAGATATCTTTAATGTAGTAATACATATTATATATTATTAACTTTGAAGAAATACATTTAAAATATTTTAAGGAATGGTCCAACTAAAAAGTCACATACAAAAGAAATCATAACTTCGATTTTAAAAGTGTAGATATATACTATTGATTGTTTCTTTATTTTTTATTCATATTTTATATGTGTAAAAAGTATGTGGTATGTAATTAATGACAGTGTTTTGATTCATCTTATATATTAAACTATTTGCTTTGATATATACCTACATACGATCGAGAATATGCTACGTTAAAACTGACAAACACTTCCTAAAAATTATAAAAATGTGAATATTAGGGAATCTGGATATTATTGTTGCAACCGAGTGATGGAGTACCGAATATATGGAGTGATAAAGTAAGTCACAAAATATTTTTAAGGAATAAACAAAACATGAGTGTCAGTGACAGGTCTGACTTAAAAAAATCCACCTAATGAAATGATATTTAGACTTCTATTTTATTTGGGTAGATAACAGTTTAAATTTATTAATTTTAAAAATTAAATTTAATAAATATTTTAAAAGATTTTCTTTTAGCAATATTTGTTTCTATTTTTAGGCATTGATCTGACCAAATGCTTGGGTATTTTTCAAATTTATGTATATATATTATATATTTATATCACTTTTCAAACAAAATAATTTTATTGTTTATATTTTTGTCTATTCAGTTAATTGTTTCAAGCCACCACATTTATTTGCTGATACTTATTATAGATCTATCTTATTGGATTTCTGTTTAGTTATTAAAAGAACTAATATATACTTTCTTAAAAAATTGAAATGATTTTATATTTAAAATCTTATTATTAAATAAAAATTATTAAAAATATAGAACCTAGTGTAGAAAATTTACATGTACTAGATTCGTTCTCCGCGCTACGCACGGAAAATATATTTATTTTTTGCGTATTTGGTTAAAAATTTGAAATGAATTATTATTATTATTAACTATGTAATTGATTGTTATTTAGGGATATTTTTAGTTTTCAACTTTTTTCATTGTAGCATGAAAGCAATATAATTGTCAAATATTGTTATTTAGTTAATTTTTTTTTTTTGGTTTTCATTTTTCAATTATGTTATTATATTTGTTTTGTTTATTTTTTTACCTTTATCTATAATAGGCTTACTTATGTCATATATATTATACATATATGTATATTTATAATATAATTTACATGTGCATTACAGAATTTATAATCTGTAAAGAAAATTTGTACTTTAAATGCTACTAATTTATTATTTAACACTTATTTGTCCTAATTAAGCTAAAGTAGGATGTTCTTTTTTTTTTACATTTATTGTAGAAGCTAATTGTTTGTTGAATTCAAATTTAATGTAGAATGTTAGTATTTGTCTTCAAACATAATATGTATTTGTTATTATTAGTAGAAGCATAATTGTTCTGATTTAAATATATTATTATTGAAGACGGGTTTGATAAGAAAATGAACGACAATTTATTTAAAAATAGTAAAAGGAAAGCCAATCACTGCATAAGATTAGATAGTGGATTTACGAAAGGCTCTTAGAAAGTAATGGTTGATGGCTGGAGATTTTTTCTTATGGATGATGTTGATGTGTCTGATTGATTTGTTGAAGTAGAAACTTGTTGCTGATGCTGAAGCGAGTTCTAGTTTTCCTGTAAAGAAATTTTGTTTTTTGGACATGGTTAGAGCAAATTAATATACATTATTTGAGGAATATGATAGACGGGAAATGTAACTGTAAAACATGAGATTTTAATTAATGACATTCATTTTTAAGAATTCTTTAAGGAATCTATAAACCGTAATAACATACATAGATTGGAAGATGTATATATATTTGTCAATTTTGCAAAAGTGTTTCATAATAGGATTTTCTTATAAAATACGTTTCTCAAGTTTTGAAATTAATGGATGAGTAATACTTTGTTTTTTTTTATTTGCTGGAAGGGAAAATCCAGTGTGGTTTAGAAATATGAAAAACAAAACTGGTAATACCAAAATAGTATACTTTTATATATATAAATTATATATAAAGTAATAAGATAATATATTTATGTAAACTTCATTAAAAAATTAATCCCCCTATAAATTAAAAGAGAAGTCACTTTGACATGTGGTACTCACACAGCCCTTCTCAGAAGAATTCTAGCGATTCTATTGGTTGATTTTTTAGAATTTATTTTTTGATTTATTTTTACCATCGACACTACTAAAAAAGAAATCCATTTAAATACTTACCTTTTGTGTTTTCTCGATTCAAAAAACATCCTTTTGCGATCCTTTCTCTGTTTAATTCATTAAATATGCATTAAATATTTTAGATGTCAGAGAAACAAAATTAATATTAATAGTGTGTAATAGATGACAGGGAATAAACCGCGTCGGTAACATTAACTATAGTATTATGTAAATCTATACCCCAACATTCCTAAAACTAAAACAATAGGGGAACTGTTTGCCACCAAAACCCGAAAAATCCAACCCCTACCTAAATTTTTTAATATCATTTACAGATTAGTAAAATCGCAAAAATGCTATCAACAATATTTTTGATAATATCTTATTCTGTAAGTATATTCTAAAAATTCAGATTTAAATTAGAAAACATTTAATAAATAATTATTTTTAATGTTTTTGACTAACAACTCACGGACACTTTAAAATTTGATTCCGATGGTATATTCTAAATTCGTTACGAGCTGTTTAACTATCTGATTTTATGCATAAAAATAATATCTGACTATTATTTAAAATCCTGAAGAATGCATTATATCGTTTAGCTTGGCCATGAAGAATCTCTATATAATAACTACTCAAAAATATTGTTTCTTTAAATCGTAGATATTATAAAGATTTCTGTACCAAACGAATTGTAAATATTGCTAAGATATGTAAATTTTCGTTAGCAATATAGTTTTAAATATTTTTGCTTGATCAATACTCTAGGGATTTCCTAAACTGAATCCGAATNGATTTCTGTACCAAACGAATTGTAAATATTGCTAAGATATGTAAATTTTCGTTAGCAATATAGTTTTAAATATTTTTGCTTGATCAATACTCTAGGGATTTCCTAAACTGAATCCGAATATACTAAAGATTTTGTTTAAGCGTCAGTTAGAAGCCATCGACTAACCTACTGCTATATAAAAACCCATAAAGTGCCAAAGGTTTCTCAAATCTATTCACAGCTACATTAGCTACCAATAAAATCCATGCCTCTAAGAACTTCCGTTACCGCCTTGAGATCCGTTGCTCCCCTCCGTCAATCTCCCACCGCCGCAGCCTCAACCTTCCGCCACTTCACCTCCGCCGGCTATCCTTCCAACAGGTTTCCTCAGCTTATGCTTATTTTTCGTCTACGCTTTTCGAACAATGTAGGAACATTAGGGATTGACTTATATATATGATGTTTTTGTAGCTTTCAGTTAACTCCGCCGGTTAACTGGGGAGTACTAATCGTACCGAAGAAGAAAGCGTATGTGATTGAGCGATTCGGAAAATTCGCCAAGACATTGCCGTCGGGGATTCATTTCCTGATTCCGTTCGTTGATCGGATTGCTTATGTTCATTCTCTCAAGGAAGAAGCGATTCCGATCCCTAATCAGACTGCGATTACTAAAGATAACGTTAGTATCCATATCGATGGCGTTCTCTATGTCAAGGTCATCTTCTTCTACCACTTCATTTGCGTTTGATTTAATTGTTTTACTTTTTTAAGTTTTGATTTGGAACTTTTGTTTTTTTTTTTTGTTGTTGTTGCAGATAGTGGATCCTAAGTTAGCTTCTTATGGAGTTGAGAGTCCTATCTATGCTGTTGTGCAGCTGGCTCAGACTACTATGCGTAGTGAGCTTGGTAAGATCACTCTTGATAAGACCTTTGAGGAAAGAGATACTCTCAACGAGAAGATTGTGGTTCGTTCCCTTCAATGACTCACTATACTTCAGTTCCATTTCATAATTCATATGTTAGCTTGATTAAATTTCTTTGTTGTATTTAATCTCAATAGAACTTGAGATGTTTAGCTGTAACATATAATTCACATATGGCAATGATTTTTGGATTCTGCTTAAGTTAGATAAGAAGATTTTAGATTTCTGCTAAGGGATTTACTCATGCTGTATATGTTCAATATTTCAAGCTGTGTTGCCTCTCTTTCTCAAATAACTAAGAGAGCTTAGAGGAAAGAAATATACACGTTGAAGAAGAAAACATGTGATGGATTTTTGAGGCGGATTTTACATTCTTGTAGGAAGCCATCAATGTTGCTGCAAGAGACTGGGGTCTTCAGTGTCTTCGTTATGAGATAAGTGAGTTGTTTTGTGTTTTTTCTTTGCTCGCGATTAGCTACATATCCTTTTCTGCTTATTTCTAATTCGTGTATCTTCAGGGGATATTATACCCCCTCATGGAGTGAGAGTTTCTATGGAGATGCAAGCTGAAGCTGAACGTAAAAAGAGAGCCCAGATTCTTGAGTCTGAAGGTAATATAATGCTGAGACATGTCCTTCAAAAGTCGTATTCTGAGATTGAACAGTGCTTTGACTACAACTCATAATGCGTTTACTATTCTTGGCTAAAATCTACTTACTATTGTTTTTGTGTGAGGTTTTCCATTTTGCATTCTAAAAACAAGAAGCCTGCTTAACATTTTTGCTTTACTAATATAACAGGAGAAAGGCAAGCTCATATCAATATTGCTGATGGTAAGAAAAGTTCTGTAATCTTGGCATCTGAAGCTGCAAAGATGGATCAAGTTAATCGAGCACAGGGTAAGATACTTCAGAGTAACATGTGGTGTCTATTGTTAGTTAGATTCATTAGAATAATTTTTACTTCCATTTTCTTATTCTTTTACTGTATACTGATGACTACTCATACTTACTCCTATATTACCCTTTGTTAATGTTCCTCAGGTGAGGCTGAAGCAATACTCGCTAGAGCACAAGCAACTGCTAGAGGCCTTACCATGTTATCTCAGTCTCTCAAAGAAACTGGGGTAGTAGAGGTGAGTTTTAACAAACCTAGCCTCAGTCCTGCAACCGGATCCTATCGAGCAACCGATCATTCCTACAAAATGAGTATCGTCAATAGTACAAAAACACAAGATCTCTTCTTGTGAATGAAAACATGTTCCTATGTTTGGTAGACTTTCCGTCTCTGTTTTGAGTGGATCACTCAACCAAATTTTCTCATTTGTAATTTTTACATCAATGTATTTTATTATATTTTCAATAACTGAAACGCTAATTTTTATTTTTTTTTTTGCAGATGTGATTGGTCAGGTTATGGACTTGGGAGTGCTTGAAACTATCCAAGTCGCAGTGAAGTTTACACCTCGCGACATCAAGTAATTTTTTTTATCTCACGTTTATTATTTTGAGTGATCCTTCAAGTTCATATTAATTCAATACTTATTCTACTTTTAATAATAGTGACTCTCGTGTTTCCTGCTGTGNAAGTTTACACCTCGCGACATCAAGTAATTTTTTTTATCTCACGTTTATTATTTTGAGTGATCCTTCAAGTTCATATTAATTCAATACTTATTCTACTTTTAATAATAGTGACTCTCGTGTTTCCTGCTGTGTGAGATCCTCTATGAGGGTTGCAGTAAAGAAGAAGAAAGAAAAGCCATATACCTAATCAGGTTTGTAACGATTGGGAGATTTAGAGGTATAAATTTTTCTTATCTATTAAATTAAAAAAAACTAATAGATAATATTATTTTCAAGTGGATGTTAATTGTATTATAATATACTTACCTATATATTCGCTGCAGGTGAACTCCAAATCACCAATGCATTTGAGGCATCACAGCTCTTGATTAATCCTGCAATTTCAGAGACTGATGCCTTCAACAAATGTGATGTTTCATTCATCTTTAAGATTTTATCTTCGGTCTATATAG
>CAKOAT010335043.1:0-17485 GCA_932364175.1 Eruca vesicaria subsp. sativa
AGTGTCGATCGATATGAAGTAACACAACGCCGAGTGCCACTTCCTAAAATCGACAGTGCCGGTCTTGACGCTTTCCGGGAGCGATATTACACCACCAGAAACCCTACAGCAGCCCTAAAAGAGAGACCCACAGATATTTTTAAGTCCATGGAGATAAAAATGGAAAATATGGGGAGAGTGCTCAGAAAAAGGAAAGAGAGGACACCAAAACCCTATAAAAGAGAAGCTAATGAGAAGGAGTTGTCAAGCTTCAGAAAAAGAGTCCTCAGAATACCTAAAGAGAAACCTTTTGAAGAAGCCTACTTTTCACATAGATTGTGGATGTTCTTCATAGAATCAAAGGAGACAGAATAAGACATCAGGAGGATGTTTAACCAAGTCAGAGATAGCCTCAAGCAGAAGATAACACTGAAGAAGAAGAATGATCTAGGGAAGTTCACAATACCTTGCTCCATTAGAGGTGTTGAGTTCCCACGTGCCCTCTGTGACACAGGATCTGGAGTTAGCATCTTACCCAAGCTCATGGAAGATCATCTAGGTCTGAAGATAGAGCCTTCTGAAGAAACTTTCATCTTTGTAGATTGTTCTCAGCAAAGCTCTGGAGGCATCGTTCGCAATCTTGAGGTACAGATTGGAGAAACTCTAATTCCTACAGCTGAACTTCAAGACTTCTCTACTACTTGGAAGAGCCTTCCTAGCCACAGTTGGAGCTGTTTGTGACCTCCAAACAAACAAGCTCTGCCTAACCCTTAATCAACCCTTCCATTCACTACGATCCTGTTCCAGTAATCAAGTTTCCAAGGCCAGCCAGCTCAACACTCGTAGCCACATGTTTCTGTGCCCACGAATTTGATTCTATGGAAGAGTATGACACCGAAGAAGTAGTATCGACCGATGACACCACATCCCCATCGATCGATATCCTTGCAGCACCATCGACCGACAGTACTACCTGGTCATCGTTCGATGGAGTCTTCCGACGGACCGAAGCCGAGTTCCCAGATGCCGATTTCAATGCAGAAGATTGGGAAAACGATCACTACTTTCCCGAGCTTGCTATTATCGATACTCAGGAGGAGTATAATGAAGATTACGAGGAGGAACGAGCTATAGAGTACCGATTTCTTTGAGAAGATGAAGAACAACCTCCGTTCCGGACCTTCATCCGACAAGCATCGACCGATATGACATCTGATCCATCGATCGATATGCCCCACCCCAGATCGCGCAAACGACGGTTCGAATCAACAAGCGACGAACCCTACTGCAGACCAGTCTATGTCCCACACGAAACACGAGACAGAGATTACTCGATTGGAAGCTGGGCCAGCGGGTATCACAAAAGTTTTGCAGTAGACACAGCACCCCTACAAGCTGCGACTCAACCTGTAGAAACTGTATCGCTCGAAAAGGAGTACAAGCCATCGACCGACACGCCCTACACGCCATCGACCGACGAAGACATTTCTCCATCGATCGATATCAATCACAGACCACCAACCGATCCTGCCACAACACCATCCGAGGTACAACTACCAAAATTTGATTTAAATTCACTAATTCCAAATGAGTTTGGTATTTTCAGGGATTCAGATGGTCATGCACGTGCCATAGATGGGAGAATCATTCCTATCTCCACAGAAGATGTTGCAGACATACTCCAGATGGCCAATGGACCTATCATCAAAAACGACCCGAACTAGACAAAGCGCCCATCGACCGATGCCTGGAGACTAGCATCTATTGATACACACCGAGAGTATGGGACGAGAGCTTTCCAAAACGGAGAACGTCGTTTCTTTTGGGAAAAGAAAGATGAATATGGAGTCTACAGAGATGAATCTGGTCATGCAAGAGCAGTAAACGGAGACATCATCCCTGTCACCAAAGAAGATATGGACAACTTGCTAAAGAGAGCCTCACTATTTGGTCTCTCTTGTTTCTGTCTACCAGGATATGCTGTTCAGTTTGCTAAAGGAGTTCCAGATGGCAAGCTCTACACACAGAATGAAGTCACCTACATGCTAGATGGCCTCACCAGCGATCACAACTGAAAATAGCAGGCGCAAAACTTGACCTTGAGGAAAAACTATCAAGACTTCGAGATGAAATGGTATGGCAGACCAGCCACAATGACTCAGTACGAAAGAAACGAGATGCCCTACAAGAAGAAGTCAACACTTTGCGCGCACAACTGAAGTTTCAGCCACAGCCATCGATCGATACAGATCCTTTTGCATTGATCGATACACCCGTATCGATCGATGATAAACCCAGTCCATCGATCGACAACCGTGCTCAAGAATTATGTACCAAGGAAGAATTTGAAGAAACCACAGCAGAGATCTACAAATCCATTGAGTTTTGTGGAGACGAAGATTACAGAAAACTGGACGAATACTGGTTTCCCCTACACAGTGATTTCAAAGGTCTGCAATGCAGAATGGAAGATATTCAGAAGGAGGTAGAAGATATCCAAAGACAGCTCGCCAGCCAACCTGACCCATCCCCATCGATCGATGAAGCACACAACGCATCGATCGATATGCAACCTCCAGCCTCCACCGACAATCCAACACACCACGACACCATGCAGCGCACAACAGAACACATCTACAGCATGATTGGCAACCATCAGTACAGCCTTGCCAACTAAGAGGGGTGGTTAGAAAGGATCCAAGCAGAAGTTTATGGTTTGAAGACTAGCATGCCCAGAAGTGAGAAGGCCACAAGAAACTTTCTAACCTCTTGGTTTGATGAAACACAAGAAAAGGAGGACACTTGTTTACCAACAAGTACCTGCAACCCACCTCACTAGCAACCATACTTCCATAGTCAAGCTAAACTGACTTTAAACAAGCGCTGAGTGGGAGGCAACCCACTATTAGGTATTTTACTTAAATATTTTATTTTATTTTTACTTACTAGTTTCGTTTTTATTTTTTTTAGGAAGATATACACACAATCCATACCCATCGACCGATACGAACCAGTCGATATCGCTCGACACAGACCAACACGCATCGATCGACGATTGCGACTCACCATCGATCGATACCCATAACGGTCAGGTATATCGTTTCCAATTTTCGATATCAGTTACACATATTTAATTTTTCTTATGCTCTAATTCTGACTAATTATACATTGAGGACAGTGTATGATTTAAGTCTGGGGGAGTTGATTACTGATGCTACTTTACCTCTTTTTGATCTTTTTGATAAAGTTTTCAAAAAATGGTTTTATTGAGTCAAGAAAGGGAAAAATATTCAAAGTCTTACTTTTTATCTTACCACTCTTTAGCACCATCTTTAGATTTATTGATTGCAGAAAGTACTATAGATGCTAAAGTTGATCACCGATCACCTATGTCAACACTTTCATGATTGTCTGGAAGAACCAAAGTTGATTTCCAACCTAACCTGACATCTATTGCTTGTCTTGGGGCTTGGTTTACAAGGGATCGGAATCCTCTTGCAAGTATGGAAGGTAAAAGTCTCAAAAATTTTGGTTTCCTTCTTTCCTTCCTTCGGCATCCCCATAAAACAAAAGATTAAGATGATTTCCTGAGAGGCAGAGGGAGAGGTACATTACCTATGACCCCACTATTCTAAATCAAAGGAATGATCACACATTGTGAAAGCGAGGAAAAAGGTAAATTACCTATGACCCACTATTCGCCTACACTTTGTCAAAAGAGCTACAAAAAGTAGAAAGATCAATAAGATGAACATTAGTTGTTCATTGGGATTGATATAAAAAAAAATAAGAAGAGAGAAATATTGGGATTCAAAGAAGGGGGATTAAGAAAGAAAGGGAACCAGGATGAGAATGCCTGAAACTTGTTTGATTTGAATCCAAGTGTTCCTTGATCGATACTCCCAAGGTAAAGCCTACACATTTATTTTTATGCATAAATGAAATCAGTAGAGGGGATAGACAAACAAGGAATGTTTAAGTTGATTGGCTAGATGATTAGGTTGCTAAGCTAGGATATGGTATAATGTACTTCTGTAGTTGATAGGAATAAGGTGTGGTTTCCAACAAAGTAGGAGGTTATGATTTTTAAGTTGATATTTTGATTGAATCCCTGCTGTTTTTAAACTTCTTTTCAAGACTGACTTGATGTTTGCTTGAGGACAAGCAAAAGATTAAAACTGGGGGAGTTGATATACCATGATTTTGACCCGCTTTAGGTCATATTTTCTATATGTTTTTATTATAATTATCTATGTTTTGGAGTCTATTAGGTATGTTTTCAGGTTCAGGAGCATTTTGTGGTAAAGTGATGATTTAGGTGCTTTTTGGTGCTCAAAGAAGAGTTTTCCAAGATGACTATGAAGATCCGACATAAGAGACACATATCGATCCATACACACGCTGTGTAATCGATCGATGACGCTTTTTGAGAAGTTCAAGTCGAGATACTCCATCGATCGATTTACGCAATGTACCATCGATCGATACAGAGCGTGATGAGCAAGATTTATTTGGCCAACTTGAAGCCCAAGTTCTCACCAAATTACAAGACTGCCCCTGACGAGTTTTTAACCTAATTGTACTCCCTATTTATAGCTATGCCTATGAGCCCTAAAAGATATGAAGTTNATCTCTTGGCTATGTCTGAGTAGATTCATATGTTAGATTTGGGGTTCAAATAGTTATGAGGGATTAGCCCCAACTATGGATTGTTGAGTTGTTATATTCATTATCCAAATGAACCCTAATGCTTACTCTAGACTTGCTACCTAGAGTATTGATTATGGAGTGACTAATCTAATAGTCATCTTCCTGAAATCATTTGGCTCAACCCAGACTCTATTAAGGCACGATGCGACAGCCGGTCTGATAGAAATTCTCGGGTGAACAAAGTTCGATCCGATCTGATAGTTAATATCGATCGATACTCCTCTAGAGTTATCGATCGACGACAGCTTATATCGATCGACACTACGATAGCAACATCGATCGATGCAGTCGGCAATCAGATCAATGGACGAGTCTAACTAGCGACAGCTATAGATTTGTCTAAGGATTGAAGTTCTCATATATTTGCAAGCAATTCGTTAAGACATCAATAGATTTATAATCCTGATTTTCTGAATAGTAACCTTGAATCTAACTATTTCTCTTTATTGTTTTCAAACCCAAAACCTATTTTCCTTAGCAACTTACCATTGCTACTTATTTTATTTACTGTTTTAAACCTTTTTCAACCTAGCTTAATCACTTAAGTTTATATCTTTTGTGACTCTAGTTCCTTGTGGATTCGATCCCTAAGTGCTACGATTGAACCTCTTATTTGAGAGAGTAAAATCACTCCTTAGTTTAAACATTTGAGTGACATCAGCAACCAATTTTGTGAAGTTATATGATTCAAGAACAATCTAAATACAATAAAGGAATAAGCTTCTTTCAATAAGAGAAAATAAGATACATGTGATTAGGTATTTGGTTTAGGTTATCAAGTTTCAATCTAAAGGTGGCAAGCTTTCAATCAAAATGTATCCTTAAGTCCAAAAAACTTAACTAAGCAAGTTCTAGGTCAAGACAAATGCTCATTTACTTAACTTAATCAAATACAAAGGTCAATGGTTTAAATAATTCAAGCAATCATTAAGAGTTGGTTTAATAACTATCTAAAATTTCTTAGATACAGAGGTCATTGGTTAAGAAGTCTTAGAGCTAAGTAAAGTTGGTTCAGTCATTTGAACATACACCTTGTGAGCAGGAAATGACTAAGGATCTAGATTAGAGAGGCCAACAATAATCTAGCATTAAGAACACTCAACTAGCAAGGAAACGCTTAGATATAACACTAAACACCAAAGATCTACACTTAATCACCTTAATCCAACTAATTTATGAATCTAAGATGGATCTACTCACTAACAAAGATGTTTACTCTTAAACCCATGATGGATCCAAGCTTAACCATGTTTAGGAAGCAAATAATCACTCAAGAATACAAGAGATAAGATGAAAATTATATTAAAGAAACAAACTTACTCCAATATGTTCTTGTTTTTCAGAGAGAATAAGATAGCTAATAGGGCTAATATGTATATATACTAATCCCAAAACAAGTAGGGTAAACCAAATGAAAGTCGAATATTTTGTTAGTAGCAACTTGGTCATCCCCGCTACGCTCTGGTCGCTATGGCATGATCGCATATTCAGGGTTTGTAGCGACCAACCTAAGTTGCTACACAAGCCGCTATGGTGTCTCACAAAAGTCCATAGCGACCGGGAAAGTCGCTACGCTCGGTCGCTATGGCACTTCGTCAGATTTGAACTTCGGTCTTGGCAGTCTGTAGCAACATCACCTTATCACTACACAAGTCACTTTGGTTTCTCGCACAAGTCCATAGCGACAAGGCGAAGTCACTACGCTCAGGTCGCTATGGCACTTGATCAATTCTGAGAGTCTGGTTCTTTTGTTCCTAGCGAACACGCCAAGTCACTAGGCATGTCGCTATGGTAACTCGAAAGTTCTCCTAGTAACTTAGGCAAGTCGCTACGGTGACATCGCTATGGTACTTAAGCTGGTGAGATGAAACGAGCACAAATCCTTCATCTTGGCTCCAAAACAGCTTCCATATCTTCAAAATCACCAAAAACGATCTCCAACACCTGATTTAGAAATAAGTGATGCAATCCAACCAAAATATACTCTAAATGAATCTAAAATCTCAAAATGAAAGAAAACATGAAGCTTAAAATCATGCAAATGCACAAGATATCACTTGATCATGTATTTTCTCGGCAGTGGGCTGACAATTACGCGGAGTCAAAGAACTCGGAGGGCGATCACAATGGTTTAGGGAGAAGACTCCCTGGTGGGGAGTGGAACTATCATGAAGACTTGCTACAAAAATTTTGTCAATCTATGAAGGTTTCGGGGTTGGATGTGGATGATATCTATCCATCAGTGAACTTCCAGAATGATCATTGGATTGTTATATGGATATCAATCCCTAAGAAGCACATAGTCGTTTGGACAGCATTGTTGAGCATATTAAACCTGGAGAACTCGCTAAGTTAATGGAGCCTTTTACAATAATGATCCCTTATCTGCTTGTTGAGTGCGCTGGCTCTGACGAACAATGCGCCCAACACACACTGGAACCATACACATTTGAGAGTCTGGCTGTTGGAGTACCTCAGTGCCAAACTGGTGATTGTGGCTTATACACTCTGTAGTACATTGAATGTAATGCTCTTGGGATGTCATTTCCTTCATACTTTTGTGATAAGAACTCGAGGGCTATAATGGATAAGATGGAGGTGGATAATTTCAAGAGACTCCTGGACGCCATGACAAAGAGAACCAAGACAATTATGAGAACCTGTCAACTTATGAGCAGTGATTATGTATGATGTGTTATTTGTACTTGAACTTATTTGTGTGCTTTTGTATGCTTTTGTATTATACATTGGAACAGGGTCAGGATATGATGAAGTTTTTTTTTGTAACCTATCCTCCTACCAAACTAGCATTTCGTATGAAATTAGTTTGGTAATGCAGTAACCTTTTGGGATAACCTTTTCGGATTATATAATGTTGGACTTACTATCTTATGAGCAGTGATTATGTATGATCTTCTTACAATTACAATATAAAATTCATAACACAGATAAATTCATAACACATAACCCTTAANTTTTTTTTGTAACCTATCCTCCTACCAAACTAGCATTTCGTATGAAATTAGTTTGGTAATGCAGTAACCTTTTGGGATAACCTTTTCGGATTATATAATGTTGGACTTACTATCTTATGAGCAGTGATTATGTATGATCTTCTTACAATTACAATATAAAATTCATAACACAGATAAATTCATAACACATAACCCTTAACATATAGATTCTTAATACAAAGAAGTTTATAACACATAATAAACCCATAACACATAAATTCTTAATACAAAGAAGTTCATAACACATAAAATCTTAATAAATATAGACGACTTCCACATAAGTCTTTTGGAAGACTAACAAGAAGGTCTTTGGGAAGACTAACATGAAGATCTTCCATGTCAGTTCTTACATTGTGGACGTGTATGGCCAGTTTCTTTGCAGATTGAGCATCTATAAACCTTGTGTTGATTTCGGGTCGTGCGTCCTCTCATCCTCGATAGCTCCAACCAAGATTAGCATCTTGATTTCTTTTGTCTTCTCGGGCCACGCTTTACTTCCGAAGGAAAGCATGTGCGTGCCTCAACTTGTGGTCCAACAAAAGGATATATATTCTCTGAGTATCCTGCAAACGAATTATTCTTTGAGTAAACCGGGCAAACAAGTGTAGAGACATGCAAACCAGCATATGTTCCATCTGCTATAGCATGAGAACAAGGTATTTTCTCGACTACATAGACACCACAATCACACTTCCCATGTTCCAAAGAATCTCCATCCATCAATTGAAGTCCATTTTGCCACCTTTCACAAAGAATCTCCATCCATCAATTGGCTGGACAGACATCGTATCTGATATCTCCAATCCAACATCAAGCAAGTATTCAACCCCCCGACTATGCTGAGTTATGAGGCTCAAAGCACCTTCTCTTCTTTTCTAAAACCACCTTCCTAGTTTCTCCCATATGAACTTCAACATGAATAGAATTTGAAATCCTCTAGCCCCCTTCAGTGTGCAATTAATAGGTTCAGCGATATTGCTTGTTTTTATGTTGTATCTGTCTCCCTGACAATGAACCGTTGACCATAGGGTCACGTCGGCATTCTCCAAATACATTGCAAGTTCTAGGTTTGCAATCCGTATCTCATCCATGTATCGGTTAAAATCATAAATTGTATGACCATAAGAAATGCCTTTCACCAAGTACAAGAGATGCTTCCCTTTATATTTTTGGACAATGTTCTGTTGTTGGTGATCATAATATATTCCTCGAGTAGCCCAAGGAAAAACCTTATCAAACACACTTTTAATGACCGTGTGTCGGTCGGAGACTATCACCAGAGTATACTGATCTGATACACAACTCACCAATTTTGTAAAAAATCATTCCCAAGATTCATCCTTTTCAGCATCTACGATCACAAAAGCGAATCAAAATATCTGAAATTACCATCTTGTGTGGCTGCAACTAACATAACACCTCCATACTTTCCATTTAGGTGAGTCCTATCCGCCACCAATGACCCTTCTCTAATACTGAAAAACTTTGATAGAAGCTCCAAAATATAGAAATAGATACTTAAATCTAATCAGAGAATCAAGTTCTACACCAATGATATAATTCAAATTTGCTCCAAAGATGAAGGCAGTCGCCCATACCCATCTTCCGCGGATCCTCTCACTAATTCTTGCGCATATAACAAAGATCTGTATGAAGTGGTTTAATCAAGTGTTATGCCAAACATTTTCTTCATTGCATCTTTGATATGCTGCGGATTCAACCCATCGATGATTCCAGTGTGATCTGTGAAAAGCCTTAGTGATATACTTAGGTTTACAGTGTTTCCGCTGAGTGATTCGGTTTTACACAGAACATGTATGACTTTCCACATACTTGGTTACCCAAAACGTGTTTGTCCAATATTTCAAACTCGCTCTGATCTTCCATCCACAACCATTAACACGACATGTTGCCACAAGGAGTGTTTTTGTTGATTTGTATATTCTGAAGGAGAACTTATGCCTCACTTCTGTAAACCGCAACTCTGAAACCAGTGCATCCCTACTAACAAAACTCTGGTTGACATAAATATTGTTAGAATTGGACCTTCCTCCTTCACTACCATATGTCCCTTTGAAATCTTTAAAACTCACATCATCTTCTTCCCCATCCTAATCTTTAACCTTGCCATACTCACTGTAATCCTCACCATCATCAACCCTTTTTGGAACATCAGGGATATCAGCATCCTCCTCCCCATCATGATTTTCATCCCCTTCATCAGTTTCATCCCCTTCCTCATCTTCTTCCCTTTCTTCTGAAACTGTTATCATCTTGCTAAAGCTTGATACTGATATGTCATTTTTTTTATAAGATTTTAGTATCCCAATTTTGTTCATATTAATCATTTAGATTGCATATCAGATGCATATATTGTATTTGCAAGCATATTGCATATAACAGGGTCAAAAAGTGCATATTTGGAAGTCAAAGGCGAAATCATAAGGATATTTCTGTGAATTTGGAAGTGTTGGGGTAAATGTGAAAACAACAGTAAACTCAAGGATCAAAACTGCAAAATAGTAACATTCGCTGGGTTTAAAATGCACTTTCAGAAGTTAAAGGTTGATTTGTGAGGGTGATATTGCAGTTTACAAAAGTGTCGGGCTAAATCTAAAGGAATCAAAAGATGGAAGGACCAGATCTGAAAATAGCTGAAAGTTCACCATTTTTCGATCTTTTTTCTCTGCGGCTGGAGCGATGATGATTCTGGCGGCCATCACTCCGGTCCCGAGCGACAAATCCCGACGCCAAGTCTGATTCCGGTGATGACGAGAACAAAGAAAAACACGTCATAGCCGCAGTGGTCCCATCGCGGTAGAGGAGATGCGTGAGGAGGAGATGGCCAGTCACAGCGATTGATGATGTAAGGTCACAAAGGAGACAAGGACCCTGGGCTGGTGGATAACGAAGCAAGCAACAGCTCGGTACTGAGAATCGAGGAGAAGCTCAATTTGGAGCTTTGGAGCTGTGGTTTTCTCACGATTCGAGCCAGTGATGGAAGAGGAAGACCACCGCAGGATAAAGCAAGATCAGGAAAAGACTCGACTTGAATAAGGGTTGCTGGGCCGACGAACAAGACGAACACCAAAATAACGCTGTTTTCTCTCGCTTACGGAGTCGAAGCCATGGCACCGGCCGAAGTAAACGTCACTAGTCTGCGACGATCAAGGATGCCGAAGCATGTCGAATTAAACGGCGAAATGCTTCTCAACGCTCTCGATGCTATCGAGGAGAGACGAGACCAGGCTCTGTTCCGCATCCAGAACTATCAGCACCAAATCGAGAACTACTAAAATAGAAAACTCTGTTCCCGACCACTGGAGCTGGGGGACTTAGTGCTGCGCAGAGTCTTCGATAACACAAAAGAACCAAACGCGGGAAAGCTCGATGCCAACTGGGAAGGGCCGTATAAAATTGTTAAAGTCATTAAGCCTGGCGTCTACCACCTGGAAACTTCAACCGGGGAACAGGGCCGCCGTGCTTGGAACCCAATGCACCTAAGGCGTTACTACGCCGATGAGCGACTCCTCAAAAAAAGAAAAGAAAAAAAAAACCGAGCTGATGACATTCAGTCACTTTAGCTCACCGAGTAGACACCCTTCAAGCTCGTCTTACTCGACACTTTGAATTACGAATGGCTTGATCTTCCGGGTCCGTAGGCAGCTTTAACCGGTCGAACTATAACCAAAAAAAAACCGAGTAAATGCGCTCTTCAGACACTTTTACTCGCCGAGCAGATGTACCACAAACGGTCACCTCTTCTCGGAAAAAACGAACTACAAATGGGTTGATCCTCTTTCGAGGTACCTAGGCAGCCTTAACCGGTACAGCTATAACTCCAACAAAACTTCTATCACGATGGGATGCCTACGCCTCAGCTCCCT
This sequence comes from Eruca vesicaria subsp. sativa, assembly GCA_932364175.1. Taxonomy (NCBI): domain Eukaryota; kingdom Viridiplantae; phylum Streptophyta; class Magnoliopsida; order Brassicales; family Brassicaceae; genus Eruca; species Eruca vesicaria. Next base: position 11,591 of record CAKOAT010335043.1, read on the forward strand.
GATATACGAAAAGGGACCGCGGATCGCGTGCTGGCACTCGCACATCTTCGTTGAAAACGTCCTGATCAGACATATTCGACGAACTCCGTCAGTCGCGATCAATTCCGGCTACCAAAGAGGTGACCAAGTTTGATCTCGTGATAATTTCTAGAAATAGGGATCGGCCGACCTAAACTCTACGAAAATACTTTACGACAACTCGAAAACCTTTGTCAGCCTAAATCAAACACAATTTTAACGTTGTTGCCGAGTCGAAGATACGCCTAACCAACTAACAATGTGCAAAGGAATGAAAGGTTAAAATTGGATAATAATACTACTATCTGGAGCAAATGATCATAATAGAGTTTTAAGTTTAAACGGGAATTACTTTGGAGACGAACGAATTCTAATAAACCATTTAAATTCAAAATCCGAGACGAACACTCGCCTATGGATACAAGTTAAATTCTAAGTCCACAAAAGCCGTTGAGGCAAGACATAACCGGGTACAAAGTTCATAAAAAGACAAAGGCCCCTGAGGCAGAAATTAAAATAAAACAAAAACTCCACAAACGGAGTACACAATAGGAAAATGGTACAACAGACTATTACTCCTTGGACACCGCAGCATCTTCACCGTCAGCGCGAGTATCCAGCTCTCGAAGCGTTAGTCTATAAGGCCTGGCGACCTGTGCTCTGACGCTCATCCGGATCCTTCTCATAAGTTCTGGCTTTCTCGGTTTCGAAAAATTGGTGTCCACCGTCGCCAGAACCGTCGAGACCCGATATGTCATATTCTTCGGAAGAGTCGGAGACGCTCCAGACGTGATCCGAACGGGCAGGAGAGCGAAACCGAGCAGCAACTTCGGGATCAAGTTGATTCAAGTTCGATCCGCTTGGGTCAAACTCGGCATTAGGAGCCTTGTCATAGCCAGCCACGATAAAAGCAAAAGGCGACTCGTCGGCGTACTTGGAGTTCAGCACAAACTGAGACAAGGAGTAGTCGCATTGTTAAGGCGATCCGGGGTAAAGCTTTTCAGCCTCAGCCTTATGGATTTTCTCTTCCTCCGGGAAAGAGTCTATCTTCTCTTGCGAGATGGACTCCCCCTCCTTCGTCAGCATTTCCAGGCACTTTCGCATCCCGAAAGCCTGGATCCAAAGGCATCGCGCCTCATCGTAGTTCTCCAACTTTGCTTCGTGGCCCTTGATCTGCTCAAAACAAGCATTCACCTTATTGGCCATTTTGGGTTGGACCTTCGCTCGCTCTCGAGTGACCTCGAGAAGCTGAGACCCCCTCAGATGAGAAACCTCGTCGTCTCTTTCTTTGGCAAGCTTAGCTATCTTCAGCTCGAGTGCAGCCTTCTCCTTCTGAAATCCATCGGATGCGGCTTTCACAGCCTCCAGCTTGGCAGAAGCATGTTCGAGCTCCTTCGCCCGGGCCTAAAGACTCAAGTGCAGAAGAACGCTTCCGCTCAGCGCCGACGGTATCCGGGCCTCAGCCCGATTTTTTTATTTTTTTTTTAAATATGAATCTACTTAACTAACTAGAGTCAAAACAGAGAAAGAAAAGGTGATAAATCTACACAAGGCTTTTCGTAGGCACTTCTGACTATGAGTCGAGCCTTGAATGATTGCAGCACCAAAGCCCGTCTTGCTGAGTTTCGCGCGGACATGGCGGAAAAAGAAGTTGCTCGTCTTCGGGTGGAGATTGATGCCAATCCTGCCGAAGAATGGGTTGAGAGGGAGGTTTCTTGTGTGAAGAACGAATACACGGCTAACTGTCGTCGTGCTAAAGAGCTTTCTGATCAGAGAGTTCGTCGTGCTCGCCGTGCAGGCAAAATGAGAGGTTGCTGAGGAAGTGTGGGTTCGCCGTGAACGATTTGTGACCAAGTACTCGAATGTTGAGGTTGCTCAATGGGCCAATGGATATTATCTCGAGTGTCTCGGTTTCATTCACGGGTTGTCAGTTACTCGTATGCCAAAGAGATTCCCGAGTAGGAGCTGCCCGAGCTCTTTGATCTTAGGGCACAAATGTGGGAGCAGTGGACTCCTATTTTAGTGTCCCCGGATTCAGTAGAGGTCCGGCCAGAGATCCCAGATGGAAGTGGCAAAGTTGATCAGCCGTGGATTGACGCTGGTGTTTGCCAAAGCTTGGTGTCCGGGTTTGATGTATGATGTCTTTGTTTTATGATATAGTTTGTTATATTTACCGGGACTGGCCGTCGGTGGCTTGTATTTGAACAAAAACTATGTTTACTGTTTTTGAAATCTGTGTTGCAATTTAGATGTAGAGGGAGGAGTACGAGTTGTTGTCTCGTATCTAACTCTTGGTGTAGATCGTCCGGTTTGTTTACTTGGAATGTTTCGATTTTTCGTGAGTGTTTAGATGTGGGCGAAGAGACATGCCTTTAGGATCTCGATTCATGACTTGAGACGTTAAAGACCAGCGTGCTTGGATTAGGGCAAGACCTAGGTTTACTTTTGGATTGAGGCTATGCAATGACTAGTCAGCTTTCGTTTTTCCTCTTGCGATTTTAACCTGATTCCATACCGATTTAGAATCCGCGATAGGGTCTCGGCTTATATGATTCGTCTGGTTGGAATCGGGAACAATTTTTAAGTCTCCCGGAAGTGCTGACCAAAAATTTGGATTTCTTTTATAGCGCGCTATTTTATCCAACTTGAATGTATGTGGACCAATGGGTATGTGCGTTTGTTTAAGATGGCTAGCGTGCTCGATGAGGCCAATCGCCGAGCGTTTGTGATTTGATAGTCGCGGAGGGACTTTTTACGAAATATTTTTCTAAGACTTTAGGGGACGTCTCGCCAGTTTTTTTCGAAAATATTTGGTGTATAAGTTTTTCGTCGAAATGATTAAGTAGTTGTTACTGCGGAAGTAATTTCTGGATGTTTGGAATTTTTTTTTACGCTTTTCGATAGTAGAGAGATTTTCTAATATTCTAACTTTGTCTTCTAAAAAAGTTTCTAAAATTTAAATTACAAAGCGAATATTTTAAAATTTGGGAGTATACTAATACTTGTATACGCACCCACTCCCCCCCCCCCCCCCGTTTTGGAAAGGGGGATAACTGAACTCGTCTTTAGGTGAGCTGCCTACGAATTCCTTTTGAAAATCAAGCTATCTCGTAGTTCTGATTGCTGGTGCGCGTGTGTTTACTCGGCTGTCGCATACTTCTCGATCACTTTAGTCGCTGGATTGACATCTTGGTCCGGGTTTGTCTCCTCCGGTTGGGCAGAAGCAATGGGTTTGGAAGTTTGTTGCTTCTCGACCGTTGCTGTTTTGGATTCGTTTTCTGCGGGCGACGGCGTGAACTTCGCCCGTTTCGATTTCACGATTGCGACCGCCAATTTCCTTAGCTTATGTTCAGCCAAAAAGAAAAATCGCGATTGTCTCTGGCATCCCCAAATTGCCGCGACTCCCGTACTGGTCAGAAACTTGATGCCTAAGTGGTATGTTGATAGGAACTCCTTAATGGAGTTTATCCAAGGCGTGTCCATGATCCCGTTGTAGATAGCTGGGGAATCGAGGACTGCGAAGTTGACGATTTTCGTCACTTCTTTTGCGACGACCAGAAGTCGGATCGACCCTAGAGTAATAGCCTTTTCACCGGAGAATCTGGTCAACGGGTTTGGAATTGGCTCGATCTCCGATAAATCGATTCCCATGCGCGCCAACGTGTTGCGGAAGATTACGGTGTCGACCAGGATTCGAGCGACTTCTAAGTCGCTTATGACTAAGTCCATGATGAGAGGATCGGCGTGTGGTTGGTCGATGCAGCATGTTTCTGTGTCATCGAAAGAGATTACTCCCTTTCGAGCTTTATCCGATGGTACGTTCAAACTCGAACGAGTTTCGGCTTTTCGTTGGTAGGACTTGATAGATGAGATGGTATTGCTGTAATATTGCGATTCTCCTATGATCATTGATCTTTCGGTGGCTATCATCAATACCCTTCTCGTCTTGTCCATGTTTCTCGCCCGACTGGTTCCCTTGAGGTGGAGTTTCTGCTCGCGCGTTCCTATCATATTTTGGGGGGCTATCTGGATCGCGGATAAGGTCCTTCACGCTGGATATCTCGGAGAGTTCTCCCGCGATCAACTTTGTGGCAATCTGGCGCCGAGAACTTTGCAGTTCACGGTAGAGTGTCCGTGATTTTGGTGGAGACCGCAGAAGGAATTCTCGTAGTAATTCAGATTCCTTGACCACGTGTTCCCCGTAGTTTGCCTTTGTTCCGATCCGGAATTGATGGTGTAGTTGTGCGTCCCTTGGAGATCCTGTCCCTCGTGATGGACGAATTTGTCGTTACGAGAGTTTTTCTTTTTCAGCTTCTGCTCGGACGCGATGTCCTTTGCGGACGACTTTGCAGGCTTATGCTTTTCGGACAGGATTTTAGTCTCCTCCTCGATGGTTATGTAATCGGTAGCTTTGTGGAGCACGTCTTGGATTGTTTTGGGTTTCTCAACAGTTATCCACTTTCAAAACTTTGATTTGAACCAGAGCGATTTCCTGAGCGCGTCGATTGCGACTTTGTCGCTTATTCCGCTAACCCTAGCCATGACGACTTTGAACCTGCTCATGAAGTCGCGAAGGGATTTTTCTTCCTTCTGCGATAAGCTCCAGAGATCAGTGTCGGAAGTTTCCCGATTTATAAACATCGAGTATTGCTTCAGGAATTCGGAAGCAAGCTGGCTGAAACTCCCGATTGAATTCCGCCTAAGTTTGGCGAACCACTCGAGCGCTGCTCCTTCTAGGTTTTCGATGAAACGACGGCAGTAGCCCGCGTCTTTTTTCGTGATCCTTGAGCTTGGCTCTCCCATGGTAATCTGGAAGGCCTGCATGTGCGCTTTGGGATCATCCGTCCCATCATAAGTTGGCATCTTGAGCTTTCCTCGATCGGGTAGCTTGACCTCGGTGATGCGAGCCGTAAAAGGAGTTTTCCTAGATTCATATAGAAGCCGATTGATTTTGGGTGCGGCGATGGTAGCATGGTTGATTTGAGATTTCACTACTTTTACCGCTGCGGCCGTTTTAGTGATTTAGTCTCGGAGATCACGAATCTCAGCTAGATCGCCAGAAGTTTTCCGACCTTGTCGGCGTTTGCTGCGAGTAACTGGAGTCCGTTCCCCGGCTGGTTTTGCGATTCACTCACAGTAGAGTTCCTCCTCGTCTTCAAAAAGAGAACGTTCGGGAGAAGACTTCGGATGAGGGCTGCGAGTTTGCCTTCTCCTAGGATGGACGTCCACGTCCTCATCCGACGAATAGGATTGGTCGCTTGTTTCCAGGTTAACCCTTTCAAAGCCATCTTCCTCGGTCTCCTGTCTTTGAGTAGGATATTTGTCCGAGTCGTTAAGCGTGCTGCGGCTTGAGTGTAAGATAGATCCGAGCCCCCCTCCTTCTAGCGCCAAACTGTGGGAACCAAAATTCACCCCTGTCGATTTTACGTAAATTTAGGAATTTAGAGTAAACCCTAATTTCCTAGTGGACCCGGCTATCTGCGGAACCGCACACAAGCAATCAAGAACACGATATAAATAAGTAAAAGATGTAAAGAAAAACAAGATTGAGAGCAAGAAGGAGTCTTATTCCGAATTCGCTTGATATGTTGCATATTTACTTAGTCTTAACCTTGCATTTTTGTTCATGTTGAGCATATAGATTAGGTTTAGGTACATTTAGGTTGCATTTTGCATTCATTTGCATTTATCAGGTGATGAGACTACCCTTGGAGCCTTGGAAGTGGTTTGGTGGAGTTTGGAGTTTGGAGTGAGTATTGGTCGAGGAGAGGCTGGAGCGACGTCCACAGCGAGACCCCTTGGTCGCTCCACATCAGAGCGACACCTGAAGGCCGCTCGCGTTTGTCATGTTTATGAGGCTCGGGAGCGAGGTTCGGA
>CAKOAT010335154.1:1677-21634 GCA_932364175.1 Eruca vesicaria subsp. sativa
AGTTTGAAGTAAAAGTGGGCATGTAAAGAGCTTGAGAATCTTTATTAAACAGTTTCAGATTTCCTATTCCTTCTATGGGTATTTTATCACCATTTGCAATTTCTACACTGCCTAGAGCTGGGGTTACATTATTAATCAGTCTAGCATCCCTAATCATATGATGAGAAGCTCCTGAATCAATGATCAAAGGTCTAGCAGTATGAGATCCATTGTGAACAGAGTTTAAAGTATTAATACTAATGTTACCGGAGTTCGCATTAAGAGCCTTTATCAGGGCCTCAATGTCTGACTTGCGGATGAATGCATCATTAGAAGATGGCTGAGGCATAGCTTGAGAGGTGGAGCCACCAGTGTACTCATGAGCTCTTGCTTCATGTGCTTTGGCCTGGTTGAACTTGGCTGGTTTGAGGTGCGGGTGGAGGATCCAGCAGTTGGTTTTGGAGTGTCCCAACTTCTTGCAATGCTCACACGCCACATGCTTGTCTCCTCCTCCCCTTGGTTTGAAATAAGCTTTATTAGCTGCTGTACTTTCCACCTTCTCAGCCTTGTTTGCCATAGACAGCTCTTCTTTTCTCCCAAAGAGACCATCTGAGCCAATCTCCTTTTGAAGTTGTGCACACACATCATCATAGCTTTGGAGCTCCTTAGCTCTCAATATGTGTTTAACCACATCACTGAAGTTTGAATTGAGTGTGAGAAGAAGACCAAAGACCTTGTCTTGCTCANGGTCAGATTTGAAGTATTGCCATACACCTTTTTCAAGGTATCCCACAACTGTTTTGGAGTTTCACATTGTGAGTAAGAGTCCATGATAGGACCATCAAGAGAGCTTTGCAAGATAGACAGCACCATGAGGTCTTCCTGATCCCATTTGCCTTCATCTACCACTACAATCTCCTTGCCATCTTCTCCTTGGGTGATTTGCTTTGGTGCAGAACTTGAGGTGATATGCTCCCAAAGACCTCTTCCTCCAAGGGCTGTTTTGGCCAATCTAGACCAAGTGATGTAATTTTCTCCTCCCTTGAGAACAACAGGAATCTTGACTTGTATGAATTGATTCATCTTCAGAGATTATTACCCACTGGTTACACAAAGAAGCTAAGGAAAAATAATCACTGAGATTTTACAACTCAAGAACACAGATTTCTTAACTCCAAAATAAAGTAGATCTGGAGAGAAAATAGAAGGAGTAGATTGATGAATCAAATAGAAGAGAATATCAGAGTTAAATCGCGGAAGCAAAATGAGTACACAAGAGCTTATAGCTCTGATACCATGTTAGAAAGTGAAGCTTTGAGAATGAAGAACAAGAGAGAGATGAGAGAAAAGAGTAAAGAAGGAGAAACTTTTTCCTTGGATCTGAAAAGTAACGTTACAATCAGTTATAAAGAAAGAGAATAATCTTATTCTAGTAACCAAACACCCTTGGCTTACTAGAGAAGCTAGAATACATAACTAACTTATTTATTTATTTAACTCAATACCAAGATCTCCAGCTGCTTACTTGTCTTGCAAGGCAAGTGGTCTTGAATCTGCTGCTGCTGAGGAAGTTGCTAAGTTGTATAAAGAAATGGCGGCGAGGATTGAAACGGCACCGAGACTAGGGAGAATACCAGATGAGGCACGTTTGAAGCACGTGGACGGATTCTCGCAGTGGGACACTGACGCTACACGCAGAAACCATGGAACCATTGTTCAAGTAAGAGAGACTATAACTTCCAGCAATGGAAAGAACTGAATCTGACTAGTTTTCTTTATTGGTTTCATGAACAGATTTTGGTAGATGGAAGAAAGTCGAATACAGTAACGGTGCCAACCTTGGTGTATTTGTCGAGAGAGAAGAGACCTGAGCATCATCATCACTTCAAAGCTGGAGCCATGAATGCATTGGTAACTGGTTTACTTGTTACCCAAGTCATTCGGACCACTCGATTTGACACTGTTTTCATTTTCTGACAGATTAGGGTTTCTTCGAAGATAACTTGTGGAGAGTCATACTAAACGTGGACTGTGATATGTACTCAAACAACTCAAAGTCAGCACGCGATGCACTATGCATCTTACTTGATGAGAAAGAAGGAAAAGAGATAGCTTTCGTGCAGTTCCCACAGTGTTTTGAGAACCTTACAAGGAATGATTTGTATGGAAGCATGATGCGCGTAGGAGCTGACGTAAGTTGTATATATAGGACATTAAACATAATATAGATTCTAAATTTGAAAAATAATTATTCTTGTTTTACTACTAACTGGTTATGTATTGGGATGGGTAAAATAAAATAAAAAGGTGGAGTTTAAGGGATTGGATGGAAATGGCGGTCCATTATACATTGGAACTGGATGCTTTCACAGAAGAGATGTGCTCTGCGGAAGAAAGTACGGAGAGGTAGTAGAAGAAGAAGAAGAAGAATCTGAGGATATTTCAGAGCCTGAGATGATTAAGGCTCTTGCAAGCTGCACTTATGAAGAAAACTCTCAATGGGGAAAGGAGGTAAGTCAATGATTTAATAATTACTTAGGCCCTGTTCGTTTGTACATCTGAAAGATGCATCCAGATGGTCCATCCAGATGTCTTATCCAGATGCTCTATCTGGATGTTGTTCGTTTCTCTATTTCGTCTATATATCTAGATGAATCATCTAAATGTAACTATGTTCGTTTGTTTTTTTAAACTTGCATCTGCATCCAGATGGATTTGTTAATAAAATGAATAAAAGAAATTTGTGTTTACATTTTTAACGGGAAAATGCATTTTTACAATTTTGACATGAAAATGTGTTTTTACAAATTTAGCGGGAAAACATTTTTTGCGATTTTGGCGGGAAAACGCATTTTTACCGTTTTGCCGAGAAAACGTGTTTTGCAGTTTTAGCGGGAAAATACGTTTTTATGGTTTTGGCGTGAAAACGTGTTTTTGCGGTTTTGACGGGAAAACGCGTTTTTGTGGTTTGGCGGGAAAATACATTTTTACGTTTTTGGTAGAAAATGCATTTTACAGTTTTGGCGGGAAAACGTGTTTTATGTGTTTTTGGCTGGAAAACGCGTTTTTACGGTTTTGACGAGAAAACGCGTTTTTACAGTTTTGGCGGGAAAATACATTTTTATGGTTTTCGCATGAAAACCTGTTTTTACGGTTTTGGCGGGAAAACGCGTTTTTTGCGGTTTTGGTGGGAAAATGTATTTTTACCGTTTTGGTAGAAAATGCGTTTTACAGTTTTGGCTGGAAAACGTGTTTTATGTGTTTTTACGGTTTTAGCGGGAAACACACATTTTTACGGTTTTGGCGTAAAAATGCGTTTTTGTGGTTTTGGCAGCAAAATGCATTTTTGGCGGGAATATGTATTTTTGCAGTTTTGGCGACAAAGTGTATTTTTACGATTTTGGTGGAAAATACATTTTTCGGTTTTTACGATTTTGGCGAAAAAATATATTTTTTGGTTTTTACGGAAAGATATATTTGCAAAAAAAAATTAGTATTCTTGGTTTAAAAAATTATATTTATTTTAAAAGGTTATTTTTGTCATTTATGATTTTGGACTGAACTAGATGCATCTGCATCCAGATGCACCATCAAGACTCACCCTCATTTGGGTGAGAATTTGAGATGAGTTTTTTAAAAATCAGTTGGGTGATCCATCTAGGTGTAGCATTTTAATGTACAAAACGAACATTGATTTGCATCTTCACCCAGATGGATCACCTGGGTGAGCAAACGAACAGCACCTTACTAAGAATGTGTCTTGACCCGGAAGTAAGCCGGTTTATTTCCACTTTCTTTCAAAAATCAAAAACAAAAACCAAGTAAAACCATGGTTCTTTCCATGGCAGATGGGTGTAAAATATGGTTGCCCGGTAGAGGATGTCATAACCGGTTTAGTGATTCATTGCCGTGGATGGAAATCAGCCTACTTGAACCCCCAAAAGAAAGCTTTTCTTGGGGTAGCGCCGACCAATTTGCATCAGATGCTTGTGCAGCAGAGGAGATGGTCAGAGGGAGACTTTCAGATTCTGCTTTCTGAGTATAGTCCGGTTTGGTATGCCCAAGGAAAGATCGGTTTTGGATTGATTCTTGGTTACTGTTGCTTTTGCCTTTGGGCTCCAAGTTCACTACCTGTGCTTGTTTACTCTGTTTTGACTTCTCTCTGTTTCTTCAAAGGCATTCCTCTGTTTCCAAAGGTAAAATAGCTTTCCTCTGTTTTTTTGTTATGAGTTTTTGGTATAAACTCTGAATCTAAGATAAAACTGATCTGTTTTTATTTTAGTTCAGGTCTCCAGCTGGTGGTTTATCCCGTTTGGTTACGTGACTGTTGCAGCTAATGGTTACAGCCTAGGCGAGTTCTTGTGGTGCGGAGGAACGTTCCATGGATGGTGGAACGAGCAAAGGATGTGGCTCTATAGAAGAACAAGCTCCTTTCTTTTCGGATTCACCGACACAATTCTGAAGAAACTTGGGGTTTCTGAGTCTGCATTTGTAATCACCGCAAAAGTAGCTGAAGAAGAGGCAGCAGAGAGGTACGAGAAGGAGGTAATAGAGTTTGGAGTGGAGTCTCCGATGTTTCTCCTCCTCGGAACACTTGGGATGCTCCATCTCTTCTGCTTGGCCGCAGCAGTTATGAGACTGGTGACTTGTGAAGAGGCTGGAGGAGATGTACAAACAATGGGTATGCAGTTTGTGATAACAGGACTACTTGTGGTAATAAACTGGCCTTTATATGAGGGCATGTTGTTGAGGAAAGACAAAGGGAAGATGCCAAGGACCGTGACAGTCAAAGCATTTGTCTTAGCTTTTTCTGCTTGCACTTGTATAGCATTGTCTTGATGAAAGATGGAACCAATTTATTTGATACAATGTGCATTATGGATAGCAGCTACCAAAATAATGTTTGAGAAGTTTGCAAAATCAAATGTTCTCTTTTAAAGATTTTTTGCTTTACAAATCCAAAGAGAAAAACAGGAAAGATAAAAGTAGTCTCTCCAGTTTTCAATTCATTCTGCAGTCTTTACCGAAAGGCAGCACTCCTTTCCTGCCTGCAAATCTTCAAGGATCTGCCATGGAACCAATGAAATCTTGAGATTTGTATGGTAAAAAGCATTTGTTTCAAAATAGCAGTCTGTGGTTAAACAAAAGAGGAGGATGTACAAGTATGAAGCTTACTTGCATATACATAGGGGGCAAAAGAATGAAGGATTGATGGGTTTTCACTGGTTTTGAAGGTAGTTTCAAGAAGTTTTGTTCAAGCAAACCCGAAACCTTCATTGGCTGGCAAGTAGCAGGAGTTCTTGAAGTTGTAAAAAGAGATACACCACTCTCTTAAAACGAAAGAAAAATTCCCTATTCTTTTCAAAAGAGGAAGATAGGCAGAGCAGGGATACCAGATATGAAGATTATCAACAACAGGAAATATTTCAGGTGTATTCGATAGAAGCTGCTGCTGATATTTGGTTTACCTTTGATGTTCCGGTGACAAACTGAAGAAATCTAGCTATATCTTCTTTGTCCCGAGTATCTCTCCCTCCCTTTTAGTGACTCAGTCCTCGGTATCAGGTATCTCAAAGACCATAAACTTTGCAAGAGAAGCGAGTTTCTTACCATCTTTACATCTCTTTCTCCGAGTCTTGCTTCTGAAAATAGATGATGATAGTGAACAAGACATACTAGACTTTCCATGCATTCTTATGTTTTTCGCAGCCACAATTAGCTTATGGCTTATCGTTTCACTTTTACTCACAGAAGTATCCCTCTCCGGCGTTTTTGGTACGAAACATTCCAAGTTGTTCAACTCAGCAGCTCTTGCTGTTGACAATGAAGATCTTACTATGGTTTCAGAAACAACAAACTCTCTCTTCTTTCTCTTCTTGTTTACACCATGGATTAGCCCAACGCCTACTTCAGGGGATTTTTCGGGACCTGAGCAATGTCTAATTTGAGATTTACCAAAGCGGTTGGATATGCTTGGCTCTTGTGAACTGTTAACAAGTCTAGCTTCTGCGTGGATAAACCAGGGCTTTTGGTTATCCCGGAAGATGTACTTTATAGGCACAGATTGAGCAAGGTAATAAAACTGAGCCTTTCGATGAACCTGAACTAGGAGAGTAGCAAAATTTAAGCACATAGATGGGTGTGAAAGAAAATGGGGTTTTCAGATTTACATTACCATTAGACCATGAACGCGTATCTCCCCTAAGCTGGGTAGGCAACTTTCATGTGTTTCCTCAAGTTTTCCTGCAAAAGCACACTTCCCATTTATACATATTTTTATATTCATAGAGAGAAAAACTGGCAAATGGTGGGTACTGAGACATAGATACATGCACAAGAACTGAGAAAGGCACTGTAGAGAGCCTCAAGTGAGTAACAACAGACAGAACATCAATCAAAGGAATCAAACACTAGAAGACAGCCAGAGAAGAACACTTGTTATAGTGATCATAGCCTGAACGCTTTATCTCCATTACTCAGAAAAGTTTTCATATCTCCCTTCATTTCAAAATGGGCATGCATATCAGTTTACTCGCACACGGTCCAAAACAATCAAAGGAAGACTACACTGACGAATCTTCTTTATCAGCTAAGTATAAAGTTGGTAAAAGCAGAGAAAGAACAAATCCTTTTCCAGAAAACAGAATCGAAAGTGAAAACTTGCGCAGTAATCATAGGGAATAATAGGAAGAAAAGATAGGGTTTTAGAATGGAGCATACTCTTGAAATCTGCTGATGTGATATCGAGAGAAACCGTCATGGCGATTCGGGTTCCCAAGTTAGTCTCAACAAAGACAGCAACTTCTCCCATTGCCAGCGCCCGGAGGGAGGCTGCAGACAAGCTGTTTTGTTAACTAATGAGAGAAGCAACGAGTCACGCTGTTTCAAAGAGAAGTGTTTGCAGTTTTTTTAATTAAAAACGACTGACTGTGTGCTACTGTCAATTTTTTGAACTCGAAAGCCGTAAACGACACCGTGTTAGCGTCGGAACTGAGCAAAAACCTAACCAAGGATCACTGCCATTTCTCCGTTCAAAAAAAAAAAATGCGGCGGCACAAACGATGGCCGTTGAGGCCTCTCGCCAGTGCTTCGGTTCGTTGCATCTCTTCGGCGGCGGAGACAGTCACTACTCCGACGGCTGCGGCGGCTTTCCCGTTAAAGCACGTGACGAGGTCGAACTTCGAGACGACGCTTAACGATCTGCGTGCACACGTGAAGGCTGCTGATTTCGTGGCGATAGACCTGGAGATGACCGGCGTGACGAGCGCTCCTTGGCGAGACTCGTTGGAGTTCGACCGCTACGACGTTCGGTACCTAAAAGTCAAAGACTCCGCCGAGAAATTCGCGGTCGTTCAGTTCGGCGTCTGTCCTTTTCGCTGGGATTCTCTCACTCACTCATTCGTCTCTCACCCGTTAGTCTCTTTCTCTTTATCTCAGGTGTTGTGTTGTTTCGTTTCCTTTAAAGACTTGGGTTTTTGGGGCGCAGGCATAATTTCTATGTATTTCCTCGTCAAGATCATCATGAGTTTCTCTGCCAGACGACTTCCATGGACTTCCTTGCTAAGTATCAGTTTGATTTCAACACCTGCATCCATGAAGGTGCCTCCTTCTTTCTCCTTTTCATGATGAGCAAGAGTCTGTGTTTAAATCATTTGAGGAATTCACGTTTTTTTAATAATCTCAGGAATCTCTTATTTGTCCAGACGACAAGAGGAAGAGGCAAGTAACCGTTTTGAAATGATGTACGATGATGAGGAAGGTGTGGTTGAAACAGAAGATTTCAAGTTGGTGCGTTTAGCGGATGTTCTTTTTGCTGAGAGGATTAAGAAGAAGCTGAATGAATGGCGGTCTGAGCTCTTACATGGTGGGAATGCATCTTCTGAGTCTCCTGGGATCTCAAATGGGTCGACACAGAGTACTGAAACTGTGTTTTATCACATGCGTCCTGCTCTCAGTCTGCAGGGTTTCACTTCTCATCAGCTCAGAGTTATTAGATTGGTAATACTCTTTGTTNTGAGAGGATTAAGAAGAAGCTGAATGAATGGCGGTCTGAGCTCTTACATGGTGGGAATGCATCTTCTGAGTCTCCTGGGATCTCAAATGGGTCGACACAGAGTACTGAAACTGTGTTTTATCACATGCGTCCTGCTCTCAGTCTGCAGGGTTTCACTTCTCATCAGCTCAGAGTTATTAGATTGGTAATACTCTTTGTTCTGAGATTGATTTATCTTCAAGACGATGTTTTCATCTTTTCTTCATATTGTTATTTTATTTAAACTTCGGCTCTGGATTTTAATTTTTGCAGGTTTTAGGAAAGCATTTTGGAGATCTTGTATACATACATGCCAATGATAAAAGTTCCTGTTCCCAAGACTTTGTTGTGTACACTGATTCAGAATCCGACAAGGAAAATCTCTTGGTAATATACCATTTACACTTGCTGGAAAGATATCTTACCACTAGATACATGTCCTTGGATCTTTACTTAGATTGATGAAGTGAATTTGTTAATGATAGCAAAGTTCAGGCTTGATGGATACTGTTATTCACCCTTCTTTGATATTATTACTATTATTCTTCTACAGAAAGAGGCAAAGGATGAACGCAGGAAAGTGGCGGAAAGAAAAATACAATCTGCAATAGGGTTTCGTCAAGTTATTGATCTGCTCTCTTCAGAGAAGAAGTTGATTGTTGGTCACAATTCTATCCTCGGTATGCAAGCAAGTTGCTTCTCTATACGTCTATGATGGTTTTGCAACTTTTAAGATGCTTTGCTCTTAACCATTTTTTTGCTTTTATCTGACGCAGATATTGCACATGTATACAGCAAATTTATGGGTCCTCTTCCTTCAACAGCTGAGAAATTCGTGGCCTCCATCAACGACCACTTTCCTTACATTGTCGACACCAAAATACTCTTAAACGTGAACCCAATGTTAAATCAGAGGATGAAGAAGTCAAGTACATCACTATCCTCTGCCTTCTCCTCGTTATGTCCACAAATCGAGTTTCCTTCGCGAAGCTCTGACTCGTTTCTTCAGCAGCGTGTCAAGATTGACGTCGAAGTAGACAACGTTAGGTTTGTTCCTCTTCTATTCTTGGCATCAACGCTTGTAATGCATAGTGTTTAAACTTATATTCTTCTGTTTCAGGTGTTCTAACTGGAATGCAGGAGGAAAACACGAAGCAGGTTATGATGCTTTCATGACAGGTTGCGTCTTTGCACAGGCATGTAGTCATCTAGGGTTCGACTTCGAACATGATTCAGAGAACATTGCACAGAACGAGAAACTTGAAAAGTACATTAACCGTCTTTATCTCAGCTGGACAAGTGGCGATATCATCGACCTACGAACAGGCCATAGTAATGCAGAGAACTGGAGAGTCTCGAAGTTTAAATACGAGAAAATCGTCCTCATCTGGAATTTCCCACGAAAACTCAAGGCTAGACAGATCAAAGAATGCATCTGCAAAGCCTTTGGCTCGACTTCCGTCACTTCTGTCTACCACTTAGACGACACTGCAGTTTTCGTCTTGTTCAAGAACTCGGAACTTGTTTCCGAGTTCCTAAAGGTCAAGGAGCAGCTTGAGTCAGACAATGGTCCTGTCACGATCATTCACCCTCTCTCCAAGATCCTTGAAGGAGGGAAAACCGGAGCTGCAGACTACGAAGCCTACAAAGAGATTTGCAGCTCACACATTTCAAAGGTCCTATTCTCTGACCAAGCTGAAACTGTTGGTGTCAAACCAAGAACAAGACCTGAGACTGAGAGAAGAGAGAGCATGGTCGCTGTGACTGACAATGACAAAGCATCGGATTTGATCGATGCGTTTTTGGCAAGTAGAGTTTAAAGACTAGTTTTTGTTTTTTTTTTTTTGCAAAGAAAAATTGTCAAACATGAAACGGATAGAGTGTAATACTTGTGTTATGATCAGGTATAATTTAAAAGATGTGCGGATAAATCAAATAGTATTGTTAACAATGGATCGGATGGAAATATCAATCTCAATCAAATTTTCTTCAGCTTCAAGTTCTTCCCAAATCTCCATGATCGTCAACTCCTGGTAATACTCTTCTTTGCTCATCCAACCATCCTTTGCTTCTCTCACCAGAGAAATCTCTATCAACCCTTCTTCTTCCTCATCATCACCTAGGTTGGTTTTAGTTTGTTGACCTTCAGGATCTTCTTCCCGACCATGAAGACCAGAGTTGGACTTGTTTCTGAACACGTCACTAATGTGGAGAACCTTAGAGAGAAACAAGATTGGGATAGTTATGAGATTGAAAAGTTTCTTCAAGAAAGAGAGTGCTGAGATCAATAGTGTCTTGTTGATTCCATTTCTCGCCATTGTTGGGGGTCATCAGACATTACACAACCGATTTATAATGTGTTCATCTCTATCATGAATTTTCCAGCCGAATGCATTGAACACAGGCAATATTCTAATGGGGGTACAAAGACAAATTTCTTATGACATGTTCCCCAGTATCTTGTAAGGGAGCCCATTGGGTCAGGACTTGTGACACATGCATTGTTGCATTGACTTTCATCCGTTGACTCCAGACATAGCTGTTCTCTATGAATCTAAAGCCCTTCAGTGTCCTAGCCACAAAGAATAGGTTACCATCGTGACAACAAAAAATCCAGCAAGATTTCGACAATGTTAACAGATAGTGTATGTCATTTCACTATGCCGAGGAACTTTAATCTGATTGCGGTTGTAGTCTTTTTCTCTCCGTCTTATTTTCATTTTAACCCCCAGTTCTTTCTTTTATTACAGATACAGAACAAATAATTTCAAACTATCAGATACATCCTTCCCCAAAATTATTTTATTAAACCCTTCTCCTGAGACCTATTGTACATACCCAAAACGATGTCGTTAATTTCACGCCTTCTCCGTGGCACCTTCAACACTACCACTCTCCGTCGTTTTTCCTCCGCCGCCTCGGAAACCACGGCCGAAACCTCTCTACCTAAAAAGTCACTCAGCAGTATCGTGAATGACGAACGAAACCCCAAACGGATCGTTGAGAAGTTCAAAATGGCGTGTGAGTCAGAGCGATTCCGAGCCAACATAGCCGTGTACGATAGAACCGTGCGGCGTCTCGTCGCCGCAAAGCGATTACATTTCGTGGAAGAGATTCTAGAGGAGCAGAAGAAGTACCCCGACATGTCAAAGGAAGGATTCGCGGCGAGGATCATTTCTCTTTACGGAAAAGCCGGCATGGTTGAAAAGGCACAGAAGGTGTTCGACGAAATGCCTGAGAGAAGCTGCAAGAGGTCAGTGCGGTCTTTCAATGCCTTGCTTAGTGCCTATGGGGTTTCCAAGAGATTCGATGTGGTTGAGCAGCTTTTCAGTGACTTACCGGACAAGCTATCGATCAAACCAGACATCGTGTCTTACAATACTTTGATCAAGGCGTTGTGTGAGAAGGGTTCCTTGTCGGAAGCGGTTGCGTTGCTTGGTGAGATTGAGAACAAGGGTTTGAAACCTGATATAATCACATTCAACACGCTTTTGTTATCTTCATATCTGAAGGGAGAGTTCGAGCAAGGGGAAGAGATATGGAGTAAAATGGGGGAGAAGAATGTAGGTAAAGACATCAGGAGTTACAATGCTCGGTTGCTTGGATTAGCCACCGAGACGAAATGGGAAGAGTTAGTAAGTCTCTTTGAAGAACTGAAGTCTAGTGGGATCAAACCTGATGTGTACAGCTTCAATGCAATGATTAGAGGGGCAATCAACGAAGGAAAAATGGAGGAAGCTAAAGCGTGGTATAAAGAAATTGTGAAGCAGGGTTATCGTCCTGATAAAGCTTCATTTTCTTTACTGCTTCCTGCATTGTGTAAAGCGGAGGAGTTTGGGTCAGCGATAGAGGTGTGCAAGGAGACATTCAGTAAGCGTTATCTTGTGGGTCAAACGACACTGCAGGAGTTAGTAGATGAGTTGGTAAAAGCGGGTAAGAGAGGAGAAGCTGAGGAGATAGTGGAGATAGCAAAGAACAATGATTTCTTGAAGTTCAAGCTTAATTTGTCGGCTCAGGAGGAGTAAGTGGTTCATCGTCACTAGCGTCTCGTTGCATTAGTGTGAGAGGCCTCACCCTCTTTCGTAGGCTATGTATTTGCACGTGTTGCCTTGTGGCGATCTGGGAAAAAAACGGCAAGTACTAGTCGAGGTTTGAGCAGATGGAAAAACTCCATGTTTTTAATAAAACTTTGTTTTGAATTTACTGTTTTGCTGGGGTAGTTTGCAGTTAATATCTCTCAAACCTTAACAGATCTAAAGATTAATGAAAAAAGGTATACTCTTAATAAAATATCGGAGATGATATAAACCGACTTCCAAACAGTGAAAATGCCTTGTTAATTAATTAAAGTAAATCGTGTTACCAAACAGTCGTATTAAAAAATTTAATTTCCTTTTCGCGAACGTCCTATTAGATCACTTCCTTATTCTCCGATCATTTTGAAAACCCTACTTCAACCCCTACGATTTCATCAGTGCTTGGAGAATACGCCGAAATCGAGAATGGCTTTTTCTATCGCTCTCCGATCCCGCCTTGTGCCAAGGTTGCTACGGAGTCTTCGATCTCGTACTTCAAGAAGGCTACTTTCAACGGAAGCATCTTCTTCTTCTTCATCCAAGGCGGCTCCAGGACTCTCCTCTGCCCAGCAGTCGCTCTTTTCTGATTTGCCAAATCATCTTCCTCCTCCTCCCCCTGAGGCGGCGGCGGCGGCGGCGGCGCTGGGAAAGGAGCGGAAAGGTCTAAAGTTTCTTAGTAACGTATTCATCTGGGCTCTCGCCGGTGCCACCGCTGCTGTTGGTTACACTAGCTATGGTCTGTTGCTTTCATCTCTCTCCTCTTCCTTTTATTATCTTCTGATCACGTGACTTACGGTTATTTAGAGAACAGCTAACGAAGCAGTGTCATGTTTAACTTTCAACTGATCTCTGACTCGTTTAGAGATCTCATATGATTCGTTGTTTATAACGTTGTTGCAGCTTACACATTAGATGAAGTGAATCAGAAGACAAAGGCCTTCCGAGAATCCGCTTCAAAGGCACCACCAGCTCTTTATTCTACCGGCATTGATGTGAGTTACCCCTTGCAACTCGCTTTCAATTCTATTCAGTTTTGACTTGCCATTGTACATCTCTTTTATCTCACCTACTCCTTGTAAAACTGCCCATGTTTTTCTCCCTGAATTAATACTTTATATCACTCATCTCTTTGCAGAAATACCAGGCAATGTTATACTCTACTGCCAAGAAAGGTAATAGCCCTTTTACCCTTGTCATAAAATTATCTCATATGACTTGGTTTTTACTTGAATTCTGATCAGTTCCTGCAAGAGCCATTGATATGTATTTGGAGCTTAGGGAAGCTGTGGAGGAACAAGTTAAAGTATGTTCTCTTCTTCCACCCCACACACACTTCTCTTGTGCCTTCCTATATCTTCTGATTTGTTTTTTTAACTTGTAGGGCTTCACAGAACCTCTCTCGGAAAAGCTTCTTCCAGATATGCACCCCGCAGAACAGGGTGTAATCTACACTCTCGTTCTTGATTTGAATGAGACACTGCTTTACACCGACTGGAAGGTAACACCAACCCTCCCCAATTCAATTATTATCTTGACATCTCCTATATTGTGAATATCCCTTTTAAAACACTTTTTCATTTACAACAAGCGAGAGAGAGGGTGGAGGACGTTCAAAAGACCAGGTGTCGATGCTTTCTTGGAGCACCTTTCCAAGTACTATGAGATTGTTTTGTATACTGACCAGATGGATATGGTATATATACATATATCCCTTTTTTTTTATTTTGTCTAATAATGTCATAACACTAACACTTTTGTTTCATTGCTTCTAGTATGTAATTCCCGTCTGTGAGAAGTTAGACCCGAATTACTACATACGCTATAGGTTAGCAAGAAACGCTACTAAATATGAGAATGGAAAGCACTTCAGGGTACGTAATCATCAATCTTATCTCTCTCTCTCTCTCTCTCTCTCTCTCTCTCTCTCTCTCTCTCTCTCTCTCTCTCTCTCTCTCTCTCTCTCTCTCTCTCTTTGTCAATAAACTACCAGAATTAGCTGCTTCTCAACTAACTATTTTAAAATCCCCGTGGTGCAGGATCTCTCAAAGCTGAACAGGGACCCGAAGAGGATTATGTATGTTAGCGGGAATGCTTTTGATACAACACTTCAGCCAGAGAATTGTGTGCCAATCAAGCCATACAAACTCGAATCTGATGACACAGCGCTTGTCGACCTAATACCCTTCCTTGAATGTAAGTATGGTTCAGTTCTAGTCTTGTGATCTGTTTTTTTTTTTTAATTATTAATGTTGGTTGGTTAGGCTGATCTCTTTTCTTTTGGGTCTGCAGATGTTGCACGTAACAATCCAGCTGATATCAGACCGGTTCTAGCCTCTTTCGAGAGAAAAGATGTTGCCAAAGAGTTCCTTGAGAGGTCCATAGACTATCAGAAGTGAGTCTTTTTTTTTCTTTACCTATTGATGAATGCAAAATCTGTTGCTGGCTGTCTAATAAGACGAGTCTTATTGAATATGCAGGCGAATGCAAGGACAAAGACAAGGCCGATTCTGGAGACGTTAAAAGGATCTATAAAACATTTTATGTATAGTGAGAGACAGATTATATCCTCATTGATGCATTACACCATAAAACAAGAACAGAAGCTACTGTTCTTCTCTTAGGGTTTTTAGGTAAACTTTGAACTAAATATGTCTTTCTCATCAGTTTATGTTTTTTACCCAATTTTTTTTTTAACTTTGTCTCCGGTTTACAAAGTGAACTTTTTCCAATAGAACCAAAATGAAATGCTCTTTATTCTTTAATTAGCAAATGTATTTTTATTCTAATCTGTTTTGGTTGATTACCAAATGAATTTACGATTATGAACTTTGAGAAGTTTAATTGGTTGAAACGTCTGTTTGTATGTATTGTGGAGTAAATAGTAGGCAGCTAAAATCTGTCAGTTTCGATGCGTGCCTTTAGGTACAATGTTGTAAGTGTTCCTTTCGCCTGTAATCCTTTTCAAATGTGTATGAAGTAGTAGAAGTCAAAATAACTATAAATCATAAATTATATTACTATACAAAACGGATCGATGACATATCTCCAATCAAATATACACAAGTCCCACTCAAGTTTCACATGCTCGTCCTCTTCTCTTCTTCGGCATCAAATTGTCTTCGTCTTTAAATTTTTGATGTGATTATGTTTTAAAAACTAAATTAGATTTTAAACTAGATTTTTATCTGTGCAGCCGCGTGGGTATCAGTTTTTATTTTTATATACATAAATATTTGTTATATAACATAAGTGGTATATATTTTTAATGTTAATCATATACATAAATGTTTATATAACTATTTCAAATACAATAATTTTAGAATTTACGTGTTATATTAATCAATTGCTAAAAATCTTATATATTTATCTCTTATTATATATTTATCTTATGTATTTGCATTTAGTTATTAAAAAAATTAATATATTCATGAAAAAAATATTTGAAAAATATTTTATATTTAATGTATAGAAATATATAAAATAGTTAAATGTACATTTTTAAATAGCTAAACGATACTCCAAATACTAAAAATACTTGAAATATTTATTGGTCTTTTGTCTAAATATTTAAGATAAACTAATTTTATGTTAAGTTTAAGTATTATGGCATTCCTTTTTTTCAAATTTATATGGTATATATTATTTTTATTTTTAGATTTTGAGAAATTTAAAGTATATATAAACTTTAATCTTTTTTTAAAAAATTAAATAGGTTCTCCGAACCTAAACCCAAACCCAATCTAACCGAATCAAATGATACCCAGATGCCCATTTCTAATCAAATGTAAAAAAAAAGTTATTGATAACAAAATATGTATTTAAATCAGTACAACATATTTTTTTCAAAGCTCACCCTGCGCCATCATCTAATTAGATTTTATTTTTGAACATAACTATTTTATACTTACGAAAATAAAATATATAAATTTATCAATCTCATACAATTTTATTATAGTTAGTTTAATATAATAATTTTCTTTTAATATAATTGATTATCATTATATAATAGATAATATGATATTATTTTTTATTTTATAAACTTAACTGAATATATTAATATATAATAATATTTCAAACTAATTTGAAATTAGTGAAAATATTTAAAGATAATATCGAAAATGAAGATCTTATAAAAATATTTTAAACAGATTTGTTAGAATTAATAATTATAATTATATTTAGAATGAAAATATATTTATATTTATATTTATGATTAAAGTATTTTAAAGATTATATATATTGTTAATTTTAATGAAATACTTATACTAGAAGTTTCTAGTGAGAGTCCATTTTAAAAGAATAAATAAATGTTTTTGTATTTTCAATGTAAAAAAAAAAAAGAGTAAATCGATCATAAAACAATCGATCGATCTCAAATGCATTAGAATTGTTCTCAAACTCAAACAACGTGATTAGATTGATCTATTTTCGTTGCTCTAAATCCTATGTATTAAAATTTTAAAGAGTTCCATTGAATTTCAGATTCTAAACATACATAAAGATTAAGCTTTATAGGTTCACGAAAAACAAAGAATCAATGACTAATCTATAATAGCAACAGAAATCAATGAATGGATTCTTTGGAAATAGAATATAGAATCGTCTTTCTGATGCTTACAAATATCCAGAACAATGTGAAAAGATAATAAAAGAAATCGAATGCTAAACAATGGACGAAATTAGTAGATATATGTCTAATTCATGTTTTTTTAACATTGACTTAAAACAGACTCATATTATCTTATGATAAGCCAATCCGAGTCCAAAATAAGTATCAATAGTTCGGAACTTCGAATCTTTTTTGGTCACAAATTTCATTAATTCAAATTTAAGAAGTTTCAAAGATTACAACCGGAAGTATACTCGACGGTAATTTAAATAAACAACAACAACGGTAATGCAATAAAACATGGGATAGAAATGTTAAATGGAAAGACTTGCTTTAAGTAAAGAGATTGGCAGATAATCTTTGCTTGAATCCTAGAAACCACGAAGTTTCAAATAATTTGAAACGACGTTGAAATACTTAACTGAAAAGGATTTGGAGGAGTTCAATACTACTTACTATAGTTAACAAAACCTAAGAAAGCCTAAACCGAATCCACCGAACCAAAATTTAAGAATATCCTAAATCTCATGTCTCGTGATAACCAAGAATTGATTAAAGCTGAATTAAATCGGATTGGACATCTAACGACCCGAGTCACCCGACTACCAGAAATGTATAAGAGGCAATTCATCTCTAATGGGCCAAAAAGTTTAATGTTTGGGGTTAAAATGGGCACATATTTGTTTGTTATCTCTGTCCCGCCACTCTCTCAATTAGACCAGATTACGCGTCGCAGTTCAAATTACCCTTCTTTACTGGCATCGAAGATCAGAATCGTGGGTGGGATCGAACCTTAGACTTTTTTCTCAGACGGGCTAGGTTTTTTTTTAGAATCCGATGAATTTGAGAGATTTGAACAAGGTGTGGGAAATAAAGGCATTGAAGAAGAAACCGAGGGAAGATGAAGCGATGAAGATTCTGGAGAAAGTAGCGAATCAGGTTCAGCCCATTATGACTAGACGCAAATGGCGCGTCAAGCTTCTCTCTGAATTCTGGTAAAACTAGATGGTGTTATTTGAGTATTTAGCTATTAGGGTTTCTTATTTGTGGTTATTAATTTTCAGGCCAACAAATCCAAGGCTTCTGGGGGTGAATGTTAATAGAGGCGTTCAAGTGAAATTGAGGCTTCGAAGAGCCAACAATGATGGAGATTTCTTATCCTATCACGAAATCCTTGACACAATGCTCCACGAGCTTTGCCACAACGCCCATGCTCCTCACAACGCTTCTTTCTATAAGCTCTGGGATGATCTTCGAAAGGTTACTCTTTTCTTCCTTCATAACACAACTTTCTTCTCATGTGAGGTTTAGTAAGATGCTCTCTTTGTTCAATATTATCATACCTGTTAGCTGCAATCTCCTACCACTATGCCTTTATTTGAGATTTTGGCTGCTTGTTACTCTTCTGTATTACAATAATTGTCAATGTGTTATGTCTCAGGAATGTGAGGAGTTGATGTCAAAGGGTATAACAGGGACAGGACAGGGATTTGATGCTCCTGGGAAGCGTTTGGGTGGGTTTTCTCTTCAGCCTCCCCTCTCTTCTCTTCGGTCAACAGCAGCTAAAGCAGCAGAGAATAGAGTGCGTTCGGGCAACCTATTACCCTCTGGACCTCAACGTCTTGGTGGTGATAGCAGCATTATGTCACATCTTAGCCCTATCCAGGCTGCTGCTATGGCTGCTGAAAGGCGTTTGCTTGATGACATCTGGTGTGGTTCCCAGTCCACTGATGAGGCTTTACAAGACCAAGAGAATGATAGTACCGAACCCGTAAGGGAAACTCTTACGAGCTTGAATGCAAGGTCAGCAAAGAGAAGCAGTAGCTGCTCAAATACCACCAATTCAAGCCCTCCATCTTCAAGCCATCAGTGGGGATCAGATATCATTGATTTAACAGAGGAACCTTCTGAAAGTAGATTTATTAAAAGAAGTTGCAACCCAAGCGACATAGGACAAGAAGGTTAAGTTGCAACCCAGGCGACATAGGACAAGAAGGTTACAATGCAAACCAAGTCAGAGAAGAACCTGCAATGTGGGAGTGTGAAGAATGCAACTTATTGAACTCGGTACGTCTTGTAAATATTACTTCCTGCTATCTATCTATTCCGACGTTATTCATTGTCTGTCTTGTTTTCTTGGAGTAGTTGTTGGCTCCGATATGCGAGCTATGCACCGCAACAAAGCCAAAGGAAAGGGAGATGAAGCACAAAGTCTGGTCTTGCAAGTTCTGCACACTTGAAAACGAGGTGAAGCTGGAGAAATGCGAGGCTTGTGGGCAGTGGAGATACTCCTATGGACAACCTTTGTCGACTCGTGCTCCTAATGTTGGCACTTGAGGGACTAGAAGTCCAGTCTTAGCCTTTTTTCCATATAGCCAACGAGCAGTGATAACAAGATTCTCCAAGTTCTGTAAAACGAGTCACAACTTGGGCATGTGGCTGCGTTATGTTATGTTGGGTTTACACCTTTTGACTCTATTTTGGTACAAAGAATATTTTGATCAGGGCACACCAGCTTATGATAGAGATATGCTCACTCGAGCTCTGAGAAAACAAAACAGCAGTTAACATTGGTAATACTTATACTTCTCAAAAATCCATGTTTTCTGTAATTCTATTATTTGCTTCTACCAAGTTTCATAACGTCCATTTACAAGTTTCTTTAAAATATGCACATTACCTAGTGATGAGTCATAAATTATCTGTTAGGAGAATTTGATAGCTAAAACCAAAGTTTAAAAGGGTATACTGTGCTCATACTGTTCCACAAAAACAAACTTATTCTTACTACCGTCGTATTCAGTTTATCCTAGAGTATATTCGACATTTCGTTAATATTCTATGAGAACAAAACTATACAGTTAAGGAATTTTTTGTGTTTCAACTTGTCACTAGGATGATATTTTTTTATTAAAAAGTTAAAAGTCAACAAATAGTATACTACTAGGATAAGACCTGCGCCTTGCGCAGGGTGAATATATGTAATTAAAATATAAAATTTTAATATTCACAAATTTAAAATTTACATATGATTGTTTTTGTATGTATTTGAAATTTTAGAATTTGGAATTTTTATATAATTATCTATACGTATGATCAAAAACAATTTTAATTAGAAATGTAAATCAAATCTTAGAATTTAATGGATCTGATTTCATATATCTTTTTACTTTTCAGTGTTCGAGTGATGGAAAATAAATGGAGTGTCACTGGGCTTGATTGGTAGAGTATAGCAAGTTCCCTAATGTTTTTAAAGAAGCA
>CAKOAT010335154.1:21997-38112 GCA_932364175.1 Eruca vesicaria subsp. sativa
TAATTAAATTTAAATGATATAAACATAG
Source organism: Eruca vesicaria subsp. sativa (assembly GCA_932364175.1). NCBI lineage: Eukaryota > Viridiplantae > Streptophyta > Magnoliopsida > Brassicales > Brassicaceae > Eruca > Eruca vesicaria. The sequence continues at coordinate 22,026 of CAKOAT010335154.1, forward strand.
TAATATAGCACACTTTTAATATGGATATTTATTAAATGAGGTTTCTACTCATATGATTTTATGATTATTTGCATATTTGTGTAACAAAACTTTACACCAATGATTTATAAATTACGTTATGATTATTTGAATTTAAGTATTTTCCATTTTACATATACACTTCCATAAATTTAAAGGAATGAAGTTATTATAGTTAATATATGCAAATCGTTATCAAATCGTATATTTTCCTTTTCTTCCATTACATGTGTGCGATATATATAAATATATAAACTATGTTACATGCGTTATATGCGTCTCTAATTATTTTTCCCTAGCAAATTTCAATTGAACCTAAAGCCGCCACGTCAATTTAATTGATATGCTAATTGATTGACAAGTAAGCAAGGTTACTTTTTAATTAATACAAACTTGAGGTTATATCTTTTCAAATGTTTCTCAATTAATATATAGGGGATTTATTAAAAACGATCCAAAGTTAAATCAAATAAATAAGATACTAATTAAAAGAGTGAGCAATATGATTAGATTCAGGTAACCTTGTTACGAATGGATAGTCTAGTTTTCAAGTCAAAGGACGATGGCTTCACGTAACTTGGGACAAACAGACTCATATGTCACTACAAACGTCACTTTTTTCTTGTTTTCCTTTTCTACCATTTAAAAAAAAAAATAACGGGATAACCACGCAAAAAAATCTTCAAAGTGATAAATATTTTAAATTTTCAATTTTTACACGAAAAATTTAAATCTTTAAAGTGACATTTGTAGAATAAAAACTGTGTTAGATGTTTTTTATATCTAAAAGTAATTATTTTTAAATAAAAATTAAATAAAAAACATAAATTAATAAAAAATCGGAAAGCTAAATAAATATTCAGAATATTTTTAAAAATTGAAAAAAATAAAAATAAGATAACTTAAAATACAGAAAATTAAAAAAAAAAAGCATCAGAAAATTAATAAAAATTATAGAAAATTCAAATTAGATTTTTAAATAAAAATTACAAGATTATGTTTTTCAAGAAATCATTTTGAACCATCACTGTCAATAGGGATATGTTTAGAATTTTATTGTCAACGACGATATACCCGTTTATTTTTTTTTTTAAAAACAATCTTGTAATTTCTATGCGACTTTTTAATAATAAATTGTTATATTATTATTTACGATGGTTTCAAATATCATCGTCAAAGATTTCTTTTAAAAGGATAACATATCACTACTAACGATGATGGTTTCAAATATTTTTCTAAAAAAATAATTTTGGAATTTTAATAAAAAAATATTTTGAAGTTTTGAAATTTCTAACTCTTTTGAATTTTATTTACTTTTTGTTTAATTTTTTGAATTTTTATTTAATTTTTGAAAAGTAAATACAGTTTTCTGATTTTTATAAAAAAAAATTGATTTTTATTAATTAATTATTTTTCTCAAGATGTCAACTTTTTTACTTGATAAACAAGTAAATCAAATTAAAAAAAAAAATTTGTGATACAAATGTCACTTTAAAAATTTAAAATATTAGTGGAAAAATTTCAAAATTTAAAATATTAATAACTAACACTTTTAGGATTTTTCTTCTTCTTAGCTTTACAGACTCGTCCAGGTTCTTAATATTGTTTTGTCACTAGTTAGCAGATTCTTAACATACTACAAAATTGTTCTAAATGCTGGGACAACCGATACTAGCATTATCTATCTTGATCTTTGCTTTGAACTAGTCATCTAAGTAAATATATACTATAAATTATCCAAATAGAAAACAATGTAGGAGGTTGATGATATTAAAAAAATAAGTAGGTGGCACAAAAAACATGTGATGACTGATCAACCTTGGATGTGTAGATAAGCAAACTAGAATATTACAAGGAATCAAACCAAGGTACCATAATAACTACAACTATATGCATAATTTTTTTACGAGTAACTATTAATTATGTTTTACTAATTCAAAAAATCAGTATAATAACTATTATTTATGTTTTAACAAAAAAAAAATTAAATCAAATATCAAAATAGTTATATATAATAATTTTTTCATCAAAATTAAATATATATATTTATTGTTGCGCTATACTTTTAAAAGCATTCACATATTAAAATATTGTAGAAATTATCTTTATACAAATATTTTTTTTGATCAATAGTTAATTATAAATTGTTTTATATTTTAATCTTCTAGAATAAAAAGTATTATTTCTAGATAACAAGAAAATATATATATATATATATATATATAATTACAATATTTTGTTTAATTTTTTTGACAATTTTATCATATTAATTTATAATGAAATATCTAATATAAAATATAATCTAATATTATTAAAATTAATTTCGTATCAATTTAATAGAAAATAGTATCTAGATAACAACAAAATATATAAAATAATTATCCCTATTTAAAATATGTTTTTATTTTGAAGTTTTTATCATAATTGATAATCCATTAGCTAATATAAGTTATAACCTAGTACTATTAATACTTTTTTAATTATATAATAAGGATAATTACCTAAACAATGAAAAATTCGACAAATTAGTAAATTCACTCTTCAAAAATAGTATAGATAGATAGATAGGAATTTTCCCCACACATACTAACATAATTTTCTTACAAATAATTATTAATTTATGTCTTATTAATTCTAAAAATCAGTATAATACATTATTCTTTATATTTTTAAAAAATGAAATCAAATTTATATATATTAAAAATCATAATAATACTTAATATACATGTTTATTATCATGATATACTTTTAAAATCACTCACATATTAAAAATATGGTAGAAAATATCTTTATAAATATTTTTGATTGATTAATATTTAAATATAGATTTTTTTATATAATAACAAAATATATAAATAAGAATTATCTTTTTAAATTTTTCTTTCTGTTTTGATAGTTTTATCATATTAATTTATAATCCATTAGCTAATATAAGGTACAATCTAATATTATCAATATTAAATTTGTTTTAATTATATAATAAGTAAAATTATATAAAATTATGAAGAATTTGACAAATTAGCAAATTCATTTCTCAATATCAAATAATAGTATAGGATACGCTCTTACATGTGTTGGTTGTCATATTATTTAACCTAACAACTTTTTTCCCCTAGAAATGAACAATATATATAGCAATATAGCACGCAACAATTTTAAAATCCAAACTAGGGCTGGGCAATCGGGGTCCCAATCGGGTTTCGGTTCAGGTTCATTCGGGTTTCGGGTTTTTGGGTTCATGAATTTCAACCCCATTCGGATATTATAAAAATTCGGGTCGGATTCGATTCGGGTTTAGTCGGGTTCGGTTCGGGTTTAGTAACATGTCCAAGATCCGGTTGAACCCGAAATAGTTTCAGTTTCGGATACTAATTGGGTTATCGGTTCTAAAAATACTAATTTATGCTCAATTAAATTCACTATATTTTCACTCATTTTATTAAATTTATGTATTTAGCTTCTACAAACCATATTGTTCTCCTTCAAAATAATATTGTGAAACTCATCTATCAACCATATAAGATTTGTCAATAAACTATATGTGACAACACTAAACATATCATGATTAATGACAAACCAAAGCCTTGTATGAACGAAATATAATACATAATGAAACATAAAAAAATTAAAGTTAACAACTAACAATTCTATAAATATAAGAAGTGTTATTTAAACTTTTAAAAACCACATTATATAAACTTCAAAACAAATTTATTCGTAACTTAACTTCAAATGTAATGTCAATCATAAACATTAATATTAACCAAATAACACTATATATTAGACTAAATATTTGAGTTAATTATTTATATCATAACTAATTATTGTAGGTACTCAATAATATATTAATCTGTTTTGGAAACATGTTAGAAATTTAGATCGGATATGATACAAGTTTTTTTGGAATTTTAAAGTTTCGGGTTCTTTCGGATATCCATTTAAGTTTGGGTTCGGTTCGGGTAATATCCATAACCCGAAATACCGTAAAACAAGATCCATTCGGTACTTATGTCGGGTTCGGATCGGTTCGGATTCCTTTTTATCGGGTCGGGGTTTAGTTGCCTGTACCTTTTTTTGAATCGAGATTTTTGTGGTGTTCAGTCTACCGCTCCGTGGGTACAAGATCGATTCGGTTCGGATTTTCGGGTTCGGTTTTTTTTTGCCCAGCCCTAATCCAAACAAAAACATATCATCAAGCATAAAATAGCATAAAAAACCTTCAATCCAACTTTTTTTATGCAATAGCAATAAAGTGCTATTGTTACTTACCATCATCATGTTCTCGGTCACTGTCAGCACAAGTCGTGGGCATCATCTCCTATATAAACTCCGCTCATCTTCTTCTCCACACAACAACTATTCCCTCCTCTCTTCTACCAATCCCAAAGACTCTATGGCTTCCTGCATCGACACATTCAGAACATGTAAACCCCATGACGATGACTCTCGGTTCTGTCACATGAATCACTTCCGACCCGGTTATTGCCTTTCACGATCACCCATCACTAAAACCTCCCACTCAAACTCTCTGGAAGGTGGTAATGATCTCTGGGTTAAGATGGTTGAAGAAGCTAAATCCGACGTTGAGCAAGAACCCATTCTCTCAAGCTACCATCACTCTTCCATCACATCCCAATGATCCTTAAACTCCGCTTTAGCCAACATTCTCTCCGTAAAGCTCAACACTTTAACCTTAACAAGCAACACCCTCTTCGAATTATTCATCAGCGTCTTAGAAGAAAGCCCAGAGATCATCGAATCCGTAAAGCAAGACCTAAAAGCAGCCAAGGAAAGAGACCCTGCTTGCTTAAGCCACGTCCATGCCTTCCTAAGCTTCAAAGGCTTCCTCGCTTGCCAAGCTCACCGAATCGCTCACAACCTCTGGACTCAAAACAGAAAGATCCTCGCTTTACTCATCCAAAACAGAGTATCCGAAGCTTTCGCCGTCGATATCCATCCCGGAGCGATGATCGGGAAAGGGATTCTGTTGGATCACGCGACGGGAGTGGTGATCGGAGAGACGGCGGTGGTTGGAGACGACGTTTCGATTCTCCACGGCGTGACGCTCGGAGGAACCGGGAAACAGTGCGGCGATCGGCATCCGAAGATCGGCGATGGAGTTTTGATCGGCGCCGGGAGTTGTGTGCTGGGGAATGTTACGATCGGGGAAGGAGCTAAGATTGGATCGGGGTCGGTGGTGCTTAAGGACGTGCCGCCGCGTACGACGGCAGTTGGAAATCCGGCGAGGCTGATAGGTGGGAAAGAGAATCCGGAATTGGTTGAGAAGGTTCCCGGTTTGACTATGGACCAGACTTCTTATTTAACCGACTGGTCTGATTATGTCATCTAATTATTTCCAATTAATGTGATTTTAAAAGTCTTAAACCAACATTTTGTAGATAGCTAAACTTTTGGTGTTAAATATATGATCCAAGAGTATACATTGTCAAATTCCAATCATTTGTTTTTACAAAAGAATCAATACACAATTAAGATGGAATTTTGCAGCCAATACAAAGAATATGAAATGGAATTTAAATTTTTTTAAAAACTACATATTTTCATTTGGCATATCTATACCTTCCATATATGTATATATATATATGTAACCCCTCTATTCTAACTTAAAGTTAGCAGACGCTACCAAACTTCTATTTCTTGTTTATCCACCTATTTGAAACCTCCATAGATGCTGTTGAAAATTGCAGCAATCATGTCTTCTTTGGTCACATTAAGTCAGTAAGTCTGGATGGCGGCTTCCGCAGCCCTTTTTCGCATCATCTCCGTTACAGCAGCTCTACGCCGTTTTTCTGACTGCTGCTGCCGTCTACTAGCAGCTGCTTTGAAATCTCTGTTGGATTACCCCCAAGAGTCAGCTATAATATAATAATCAAGGGGTTTTTTAAAGTGTTAAAACTCTTTATGTACCTGCATTTGGGGACAATGCATTTGGAATCTCTACAGGAGCGGGCATGGGTTCTGATGAGTAACCAAAATTGCGTACACTTGGGGCAATCTCCACGAGCCATCTTACAATCTATTACATGTCTGATTAACGTCTTCATCCAGCGACACCGCTGATACTGGCAATGTAAATACCGGCATGGAGCTGCTACATGTACAAGCAGTTCTATCATCTGCGGTATCAACAACACACCAAAGCTTTAGTTATTCGCTTCTAGCAGAGCTACATATATAGGTAAAATGGCCTCAGCAGACGATAATACCTTGTCAAACTGGATTTGATTAGCTCGCCTGGTGTCTTGTACACTAGCTTTCCCAGCAGATGAACGGCTTACCAGTTTATGTGAATGGTCGATACACGCCTTAGGGTAACAGGCATTGCAGACATCATAGGCCGTGCAAACTTGGCAGTGCCAGCCTTGAGCGTTTTCAATCTCTTGTTGGCAGATGGTGCATGCCGTTGGAAATGCAGGGACACTTGGGTTGTGAAGATGATAGAGTATCATCATGGAAGAATGTTTCGCCCGCCTTAGTGTGTCGTACTGATAGTTGTTGCCTTGGCAAAGACTCAGGAAAGCTTGCCTGTTATCAAAGAACTCGCTCTGAATGTTGACGTCTTTGTCCTCAATCTCAATGGGAACGTCTTTAATTGCCACCTGCAGAGATCCCACCACACCTTGTCATTTTCCAAGATACAAAATAAAGGAAGAAAGATATGCTGCTCTAACCACCAAAAGACACTTACAGGAAAAATTTTGTGCTTCACTTTCCGATTGATTGGATGTCTCTCTTTCTCTGCGCGCTTCTGTTCCACTTCGTAACACCTGCGGTCAAAAGTGAGTTTTGGTATTCTTATAAACTTAATAATTGAAGTAGCAAATATGATCATGTAGCAGAGATCTTACTTGTCACAGATCTGAAAATTCTTGCAGTGCTTGCACACCCACCGATTTCCTGATACCATGAGAGAGCAACAGTGCTTACAGCAATGTTGCAAATGAACCATGATAAAATCTTCCTTTATCGGGAAGATACTCTCACCGAGCTACCACAAAAACAAAACCGAAGGAGATAAATAAAAGACAAAAATGCATGAGCACACACAAGAAAATAACTAGAATTACTTTTTGCATCAACAGCCGATCCTTTGAGGCATTGACAGGAAGGTCCGACTGGCCAACTGCTCTTAGGGCTCTTTTCGTTATGACCTTTTTGGTGTATCCTTTTCCATTTAACTTAGTGGTCCCATCACCTTCTTGGCGCATTTTCTGTATTAAATCTTCAGCAGCACCTGGCAAGTAGTCCCCATCAAAATATGGCAACCTTGCAGCAGTTACATCAGCTCTACACTCGTCAGACTGGGCAAAGAATTGATCATAGAGGTTTGTGCATTCAACCACCACATCTTCCTCTGAAGCTTTCCTAAGCATTGCTAAATACCTGTCAAAAGAGAGACGAAGGACACGTTAACAAATTGCACAGTTCCACTTGACAAACAAGACAGGTTGCTCGATTCCATACCATTCCCTTAGTTTGTCAGTCTTGGGCGTCTTCTGGATTTCAGGATGACAGTTTAGAATATAATCTTCACCCTTAAGTGGTGGGCATGCCCATATGTAGCAGCTTGTGAAACCACGTTTCTTACAGTAATCGAGGTAACCAATCTGCAGATTGGAACAAGTCCATGCATGCTGATAAGTACTTAGAGAAGCAAAAGATGAAACATAAAGAAGCTGGTATTAGAGGGGAAGTGGGTTACCAGAATTTCATGGTACACAAACGTGCGGAGGGCTTCTCCAGAGACTGTTCGAACCTCAGGTCTGAAATACTTAACCGAGTCCAGATATGAAAGGTATACCCGCCGCTGATTGGCAGGTCCACATTCTGTTCCAAATTCCTGGACGAACATGCCAAATAAGCACACCTCGACACCTTCAATCTTCTGAAACAACAATATGACCTGATATAAAAAGAAAATATATATCTAAGTGCCAATGATGCAAAAGTCAATAAATGAACAAAAGAAACAAGCATGAACCATATCTACCTTGGACTTATAAGGGTATTCAGATGGATAGTTCTCTCCTCGGAAAAGCTCGAGGAAATTCTCCTTTACTTCTAATACTTTGTCAACTGATGCCACAACTCTGACAGTAAGTGATTCGGCTCCAGGAACCTGATATATATCAATAATGAAGGTAGATGGTTATCATCACTGTTCCTATACAATCTCTTCTTATCCGAAGCTCGAACAAAAAAATGTAAAACCGTTGACAGCCATTGTCAGAGGAAAACCGACATCAAAAGAGTTAAAAAGGAGTTTTACCTCCTCATAACTTTTTCCTTGAAGTCTAGCCCTCGCTTGTCTTTCCATTTTCAAGTTTTTGAATAACCGCTGCTCTATATGATCGCTAAGAGTAGTATCTGGTAAACTTTTTACCCCAGGGATGGCACTCTGTGGTAACGGTCTTCTTTCTCCTTGCTCCACCTCTTGGATATAGCAATTAGGGCAAGTGTACTTGGTGGCTTCCCCATGGTTCCTTCGGCTGTTGAACAAGGCTCAAATTTGATGCTGCCACGCTTGGCACTTATCACATTGCACCCACTGCATGAAACCATTGATTCAGTCATACAACATAAAAGAAGTAAATCTTGGAAAGTTTTATGAAGTCATGAGGCATACATACCCCTTCTATAACTTGTTCATCGTTTTTCTTCTTCTCAAGCCTTGCTTTCGGTATAGAGGTTCCATCAACAGAAACAGAGTCTTCACGCGCTTCGGTGAAGCAAGTTGCGCAGACATAATGCCGTGACTCACCAGCAGCAACGGTATAGTGCAAGGCGTTTCTCTTGATGCGTACAGCACAAGGGGAGCAGTAAATAGGTATTGGCTCAAATACAAGCCTCTCAATAGCACATAACTGGCAAGCTTCCGCAGATATGAAGCAACCCATTGCTTTGTTTTTGTCCGCCTTGGTTTTGCTCTGAAAACATAATTACAAAGAGAGAGAAACTAGCGTCAGCAGACAATTTAAAACCTCAATAATCAAGAAAGGGGCATTGCCTGGGTGGTAGAGACTCAAAGTGTATGTTAGTCAAACCCAACCAAAAAAATGAAGTTTTTTTTTCAAATTATGACGGTTTACCTGGCCTACCCATTGACGAAGACCTCTGATATGCTCTTTTACTTGCTCTGGAGTAAACAATTCAACGAGGGAGGAGATTTCCATCTTAGACGCATCCATGGATTGTTTCACATTCCCTTTCTTTGGTGCACCCATTTCATCCATACATTTGGGTTTCCCTTGTGACGTTAAACAAATAGTTTTGTCATTCATAGCAGACTCTCTACCCATGGGAATATCTTCAGCAACATGAAGGGTAACGGGAATCCTGGAAACATCAGAAAGATCTATGTCCATAGGCATAACCTCAACTTTGACACTTTGCAAACCATATCTCTCTTTCTTAGGCATTGAAAAGACAGCACCACATGCTGAAACCGGCATGCTCTCCCTCTCATCAGAAGTTGCAATCTGGGAGGGTTTCTCTATTTTCAGGCGCTTAACTGAGGGTCGCAGATCATCACTAACATCAATAGTTTCAGCGCCTCTTTTGTTGTTGTATGCTTGCACAGACTCTGAAGATTCCCTTGGTAGAGCGCCTCTTTTATTTCTATTCTTTTTGATGCTATCATTGACAGGTACACAGACAAGGCAAGATTTGTTCCTGCACTCCTCGTAATGAAGAAGCAATTTCCGAGTCTGCCCACAACGTGGTTCTGTACAGCCAGGGATCATGCAGCATTTCATATGTTCCAGTAGCTTTTTGACAGGAAGACAGAACTTGCTCAGACACGTATCTCCTGTTGCTCTGCAGTCACGTGCATGCTCCAAAATTAGAAGCCACCGAATCTGATTCCTAACATCTTGACTACGATCTCCATTGACCTGTTTACTTGATGTGTTGTTTCCATCTAGAAGAAGTTTCCTCTCAGCAGTGCTTCTAGGAGAAACAGTTAGAGTCGCTCTTGCAGATGAGGAGCTTTGAACAGCTACTGGCTGCATCGGAGTGTTTTGACATGAGTTAACCGCACTAACAGGAGTTATTTGAGGCGCTCTTGCAGATGAGGAGCTATGAACAGCTACTGGCTGCATCGGAGTGTTTTGACATGAGTTAATCGCACTAACAGGAGTTATTTGAGGCGCTCTTGCAGATGAGGAGCTTTGAACAGCTACTGGCTGCATCGGAGTGTTTTGACATGAGTTAACCCCATTAATAGGAGTTATTTGAGGCGCTCTTGCAGATGAGGAGCTGCGAACAGCTTCTGGCTGCATACGAGTATTTTGACATGAATTGGCCCCATTAAGTTCTCTCTCTCCATTATTGTTTTCTGATTCTTGAGGCGCTCTTGCAGACGAGGAGCAGCGATGCAGAGATTGTGGCTGCATAGGAGTTGTTTGACTAACATTAACCCCAAGAGGTTCTCTGTCTCCATTAATTTTCGCTGATATTTGTGTTGAGTTCTTAAGAGATGACTGCCTTTGAACCAAGACTGATGGCGACTGCTTCTGATCATGAGGATCTGATGGGAGAGATGGAGAAGTCAGATGACTAGTATGAACAGCATTGTATTGGTAGTGCAACTTGGATGGTTTGAACTCATTTAGGGCCTGTTGCTGAAGATCTTCTTTGTAACAATCCAAGCTTGGTCCATGGTTGACATGAAGAGGTGAACTCGTAGCTACCTGAGTCCGATAAGCACCCTGGTATAGTAAATGATCTTGATTCTGCAGGTTACCAGGATAAAGCTGTCGAGAGTGCTGTTCTTGGTGCCTAGCATCACCAGCTTGATGGCCAAAGAATTGTTGAGCGGAAGCAGATTGAAAAGTTGTATTCCCGAGCTGATGAAATGAGTATGGAGTTTGCTGCAGGTATGGCTGATTATTTGTGAAGGTAGCGAGCATAGGATCTGGGTGGAATGGACGTGTATCCTGAGCAACAACCATTGAGCTGGCTGACATTACACCTCCGTGGAGATTACTTGAACCAAAAGGTATAGAAAAAGTTGGTTGAGAAGAAGTAGCAAGGGTTACGGCGTTCCCGTAAATTCCAAAGGAACCAGAAGAGAAGCCAGAAGAAGTAAGTTGGGGCCTAGAAACATCAACCATCTGGTAATTTGCACCATCACTGTAGAGTGGCTCGGTTCTGTGTAACCCAGGTACGCTGCTATTGCCACAAGTAACAGGGAATCCTGCATTATTGAAATTCAACAAAAAGAAGCGGTTGATGAGACTGAGAACAGATTTGTATATTAAGAGAGGTGAGAGTAGTTGGATTTGACCTCCAGTTGTGCAATGAATGTTGTAGTTTCCTCCATATTGGAAAGTTCCTCCAGCGAAGTTATTGTTGTTAGTAGTATGCGGAGGATTTGATGAAGATGAAACGCTCATCATGGTAGCAGAAGTAGTTGGAGGACAAACACGCCGTTGTTGTTGCTGCTGCTTCTGCAAAATGATTTTCTTTAAAATCAAGTTGAGAATAAAATCAATGCGGGCTTCAAGATCTCTTAAATCTGCATAGGCTCTCTGCAAAAGAGAGAGAGAGAGAGAGAGAGAGAGAACAGTGTGAGGAAAATAGTATGCAATAGAGTGTATACAAGAAAACAAAATAAAGTGGAACCTCTGATGAATTGGCTCGCGACCAGAGGATTTCATCAATCTGTCCAGTGAATTTTCTTATACGTTGTTCTCGTTGTTCAAGCGAGCCCCTTGCAGTAACCTTCTTCTGTAAGATAGCATAACTGGAGGAGACAAATCAAGGCCATTATTAAGATTAAATTCAGAACTAGATATTAAATTTGATTTTTAAAGTAATGCTTACATCTTTAATCTAATAAAGTTGCGTAATCTAATAGTCTGCGAATGTGGGGTAGGAGTCTGCATCTGCTGCGGAACAACACTCATATTCTCACCTGAATGTGGCATCATTCAACTCATATGCGATATATATGTGGGTGGAGTAGTTTAATAATTGAGATGTTTTTGACCTGTGCAATCATCAACAGCTAATTATATAAATTAAGGGTTTATATTCGACTTACGACGAGTTAATCTTAGCTGAATTGTTTATTTTTATTACACGGAAGCAGGAAAAAAAAAACCTAAATCCCCGACACGAATCAAACCCTAGAGACTTCTGAAACAAAACAAAAAGCGCCCTAAACCTGTGAGAAAATCAGCAATTCCCGAAAACGACGACAATCGAAGACGCAGACAAACAGACACAAGTCAAAGAGAGAGAGAGATGACGCTGACCGAAGAAACAAGCCAAGAAGGTGTTGTGGTCGGTGGCTGATATCCCCCGCACGTGCGATTGTGACAAACAATGGAACCTTCCCTTTATTTATTTTATTAATTATAGGGATGATGGATGAAACATAAATAAACCCCCACCCGGGCCACCCCAATTGTCTACGTGGCCAAGTCTATTACTTTTCTTTTCTTCTTTTGCAAACAGAAAAAGATTTTCATAGGTTGACTACAAAAAGCATGATATCTTGTAATACGCAATTACAATGTTCCACGTGGCAATTTTACTAAAAGTTAACAGACGAGATGTGGTTCTTAATCCAATAAAACGGGACGTAGTTGTATAACTCCAAACAATAAACGACACGTAGTCTGCTTTTCGAGGATGTGGCCAAAGAGAGAGCACTGAGAGAGATGTCAGGCTCAATTTTGAGTTCGCCGGCGATTATGAGCAACGTTTCGGTAGCAATGAAGGTCGCTGTCATCGGAAGCGGAAGTAAGACTCTCCTCTCCCTTCTCACCAATTACTTTCCTTTTCGGTATTTCTGTTACGAAATTAAAAGTTTCCGTTTTGGGGATCAGTTTCAGGAGCAGTGTGCGCATCGACTTTGGCCAGGAACGGAGTCTCCGTAACGATCTTCGACTCAGGTCGTGGTCCAGGTGGAAGAATGTCTCAAAGAAGGGAGGTTGGGGAAGATGGGAAGGAGCTGACGTTCGACCATGGTGCTCCGTTTTTCTCTGTGACCAGCCCTGATGCAATGGCCCTTGTCCACGAGTGGGAGTCCAGAGGTTTTGTTTCTCAGTGGAAACAAGCTTTCGGGAGTTTCGATTGTGCCTCCAACAAGTTTCTTGGCGTCCAACAGGTTTTTTGTACTAATCAATCTTTGAGTTTTTTTTTTGATCAATAGTTTTTTTTTTTTTAATTTAAATTCAATAGGGAGGGGATGATGCCAAAAAGTATGTGGGTGTTCCAGGGATGAACTCTATATCAAAGGCCTTGTGCAACCAGTCCGGTAACGTTTCCTTAGTTTATTTTTGTCTGTGAGATTCAGCTCTTAAAAACATTAGTCTTTGTTATCGTATTCGTAGGTGTTGAATCTATGTTTGGAACTGGCATTGCTAAGCTGGAATGGTTGGAGGAAGAGAGATTACCATGGCTGTTGAAAGATTCTAAAGGAGAAAACGTGGGTCGTTTTGATGGAGTGGTTGCATCTGATAAAAACGTTGTCTCTCCAAGGTTTACTCAAGTAACCGGACAACCACCTGCTCTGGGTAAAACTTGGACCAACTCTCTCCCTCCTCCTACTCTTGTTACCGTGTCAGTATTATTATATCTCTATTTTGTTCCTTCCTTCACACAGACTTAGATCTTATCCCGGAGTTGGCCACCAAGCTGCAAGATATTCCTGTTCGCCCATGCTTTTCTCTTATGCTAGCTTTTAAAGAACCATTGTCTTTGGTAACATATCTTACTTCTTATTCAGCGTGATACACCAATCTACTAGCCAGAGTATTTGCATTCATTTGGTTGATTTCTTCGTTTGCATTTTCTATGATTCTTGATTTTAGATGCCAGCCAAAGGCTTATCTTTCAAGAATTCTGAGATTTTGAGCTGGGCTCACTGTGATAGCACTAAGCCAGGGCGGTCTACTGATAGGTAACAGCTGACTTTGCTAACCAAAACCAAAATAGTAAACGTTATATGAGCACAAAGTTTATGGGGATAGTTGGTTCAGTATTCTAAAAAAAAATTATATATATATTTTATAGTGAAAGATGGATACTGCATTCTACTCCAGGATATGCCAACAGTGTTATTGCCAAAACCGGTCTCCAAAAGCTATCGAGCGAAACACTTAACAAAATATCTGAAGAGATGTTCAAAGAGTTTCAGTGCTCAGGGCTTGTTAATTCTCTCCCCTTTCTCATGAAAGCCCACAGATGGTACGCACCCCCTACCCTACCCTGACTCTTAATTTTGATATCTCTTGTTAGCTTATTGATCTCTTGCCTATCTGTAAGGGGAAGTGCGTTCCCAGCCAAAAGCATAGCCGTAGAGGAGAGGTGTCTCTGGGATAGAAACAGGAATCTAGCAATCTGTGGAGATTTCTGTGTCAGTCCAAACGTCGAAGGTGCCATACTCAGTGGCTTAGCTGCTGCGTCAAAGCTTTTGCAGGCTTCCAGCTGTTTATAGGTACCCCTACTCAGTGTACCCCAGTACCTCAAAACAGAGTTAAATATGCATTTACTTTTTTATAAATATTCTCATGTAATAGTAGAATAACAGTCTTCATCCTAAACTCGATCCGGCGATGAAGCAGACATATCGGGATATCATGTGATCTTCCTAAACTTTTACTTTGTTTCTTGATGAAATGACATCAAGCGCATATGTATATTATATATATAACTTTGTTTCATTTGCAGTACTTGTCAATGGAATCCGATTAGCGACATCTATCAAAGTAAACAACCTATGGTAACTTGTCATATTTATAGTTATGGAAAAACAAAAATAGTAGAGTAACTAAAAACCAGATAGCAAAATCAAGAAAGGTTCATGTCATACATAGTAGAGGTAGAGAGAATCGTGATGCCACAAATACCAAATTTCAGTTTTATACTAAAACCAAAATGAAAACTAGGGAAGAAGAATCAACTCAAATCTTGAATCGCAGACCGGAGAGCGCGGTTTGGGACAAGGTTGCGATGAGAAAGCTTGAGATTTGTCATGGGTGAGGTATCGTGACCTGTACTAAACCATTTCTTAATAGCTTCAGCTTCGTATGTAAACCCATCAGCAGCAAAGTGTGGATCTTTCATCACCTCCTGCAAATAAATAATACAAGCATATTATATGTCCGAGATTGAGTGTTGGGCAAGTAATCATCTTATAAAGAAAAGGGTTAGGTCTTACTTGTGTGATAGGGCAGTAAAACGAGGGCAGAGGTTGACGCTCTTCCGAATGCTTTCTTGTCAGCTCTTGTACTGTTTCGAGAGCACTGTCCCTCTCTTCTCGCATCGCATCTGCTTCTTGGTTGAATGCTTCGAGTAGTCCTTTGACTATCTCAAGCTCTTCTTTTTGTCTAGAGAGAGAATCCTCTGTTTCTTTCCTAACGCTCAACTCTTGGTCGTATTTGTCCTGCCAAGTTCTGACTTGCGAAGTCAGGTTCTCTTGTTCTATCTTACAAGTTTCAAACATTTGCGCCATCGCCTCCACCTCATTCCTTTCTTTGTGAAGTGCGATTTCTGCTTCTTTCCTGAGAATCAGCTCGTCCTTGTAGTTGCTCTCGAGCTCCTCTGCTTTCAACCGCAAGTTATCGTGTTCGTTTTCGAGAGTTTCCATTCGAAGCCTTACCTTGGTAATGCTCTCCCTTTCTATTGCGAGGGAACATTCTGTTTCTTTCCTAAGCTTTGATTCATCTTGGCACTTTTGCTCCAGACCTTGAGCATGTGACACTACAAGAAAACTAAACATTTACTAGGAAACTTTACTAGGAAAATAATTCCTCGTAAAATTACTACGAGTTTACTTCAAGTTTACGAGGAAACCATGTTTCCTCGTAAGGTTCTCGTATACTTACGAGAAAACATTTTCCTCGTAAAGTCGTAGTAACATTACTAGGACTTTACGAGGAAAAAAACGCGGGCATAGCTATTTCCTAGTAAAGCAGTTTCCTCGTAAAGTCCTAGTAATTGCTTACTACGAAATTAAGAGGAATGAGTTTTGTTACTACGAAATTAAGAGGAACTAGATAGAAAATATCGAATTTAAATTTTGTACCTACTTTTC
>CAKOAT010335154.1:39759-49847 GCA_932364175.1 Eruca vesicaria subsp. sativa
TTGCGTAAAAAGAGTCTTTCGAAAGTGGTAATCTGGCCGTGAGATTCAGCTGATGGAAAAGGGGGCAGGGAGTGAAAAAGATGGACGGATAGACGAGCGAATAAGACATTAGAAGTACTGTCCACCATCGCCATATCGAAAACGAAACACACTAGAGACTGCACCCATATTATCATACGTACCAAAGGTTAGATTTAAAAAAAAAAAACTCAAGAAATATGTTGGCATGGAGATGTACAAATAAAAAAAAGAAAGGCATATGCACCTTGATAACGAAAGCTGAAGGAGACGCTCTTATAATCGTCTGGATGATCTCATCCTTTATCTTGTCAAAGTTCCGTTCAGTCAACCAGTTGAGCAGACTAGACACACCAGTAGAACAGCAGACATAGTTCAATATGTTATTATATCTAGAGACTTAAACCCCAATGAGGCAGAAGAATGAAATGGAAACATGAGGTGTGTAAATGAGTAGTTAATTACCTCCTTGATTTATCCAAAACTCGTTTCTCGTTGGAATTCCCTACTCCTCCATACGAAGGCTTAGAGTTCATCTTCAATATGCAATCAAATGCAGATAAGTTTTTAGAATCAATGACAAGAACTTTGAAAAAAAAAAAGAAGAAGATGATATGTGAGTAGACGTGAACTAATTACATGGCCGGCCAAACTCCAGCGAGAATCCATGCATGAAAGATGCTAAACAAAGTTCTTTTTCTTCTTCTTAAACTCTTGTTGACTTCACACTCTCCTTTGAACTTCCCGACGTCATCTTGAGAAGGTACAACAAAAATAAAGAGCAACGTCGTTTGAACTTCATCATCATCGTAGTCTGCACCGCACCTACGAAAGTATGACGTGTCTATTTTCCTCATTAAACCTCGGCCCATAATAAGAGAGGTTAAGCCCATTAGTATTGGGTTCTTAATTAGGATGTGTTTTGCTACTTTCTTATGAAAGATTAATGGGTCGACGAGTTATTTCCCTACGAAAAGTATCGTATAGCACCAGATGTCCACGGAACTATGACCTCGTGCTATTTACCCCCGAAAATAAAGTTCAAAACCTATGTCCCCACCAATTTAAAGTTATAATGTTATTTCCCCATAGTTATAAAGATCGAAATCTAAAACCCCAGAAAGTCAATTTTTATTGATTTACTGTTTTTAAACAAACTATTAACCATGTTAATCCAATTACTAACCGGATTAAGACCCAATTACACTCGGTTATGATCCACGACTTAATTAAAAACCCGAGATCCTAAGTCGTGGGTCATAATCGAGTGTAATCAAGTCTTAGTCCGATTAGTAATCTGATTAATATGGTCTACAGTTTGTTTAAAAACAGTTTATGTGGTTTTTGATTTCGATCTTTATAATTTTGGAGAAATATCATTATAATTTTAAGCTGGTGGGGAAATAGGTTTTAAACTTTATTTTCGGTGGTAAATAGCACGAAGTCATAGTTCTGTGGACATATGGTGCTATACGATACTTCTCGTGGAGAAATAGGTCGTCGACCCAAGATTAATGCATTCCTACTATACCCGTCTCATGAGAAAAATAGCATACTTGTTACTGTGTAGATGAAGAGAAGCAAATGGGGGGTTTGAATAGAAGAAATTGCAGAGCCTAGTCAAGGAGAAGACACTTTTACTATTCCAACTTGGGGACTTTTGCTGATAGTATTACTCCTGGCGTTATCAGATCATTGGTAACGTTAAAAGGACAAACCTAGTAGAACACCGTTGGGAATTGGGATGTTGAAGGATTAGTGCCCCTCGTCTTATATGAAAAGAAATAACGGTTTCTTTTGCCAGAGAGACAAGTCATCATCTTTTCCTTTTTTTATCAATTTTAATTTTTTAACTAGATCTTGATCCGCACAACCGTATAGGTGACTATTTTCATTTTATACAAATACTAGGGTAAACCCGTCCTACAACTTTAAGTTTGCTATTATTGACTTGAAATCCCATATGGGACGTATTAAAAAGAGCTGTAATTTATTTTTGACATGAAAACTATACATATATGAACACAAACATATAAATATGTGGGTAGTCAAGCATGTGTGACATTTATTCTATTGTTATTGCGATAGCATATAATCATAACAGATTTAGTGTCCATGCTCTGACATCTTGGACATATCAGAGTCTTGGTTTCTTCAGACTGCATGCCTGTCCTCTGCTGAATGTTCTTGTCCTCTTTCTATCTCTCTGATCCGTTGATGTTGCTTCCTCTTTGTCCCATGTGTCTGGTTTTGAATCATGTGAAGCGTGTAGAGTTTCTTGTTGTTACAGTTTTTCTTCTTATTATCTGTTAACTGAAATTACTTACTCTTCTTCTTTTTTTTTCTGATAACTATGGAACAACTTGCTCTGTAGTTACCTGAGTGAAGGTAATAACAAACATCTTAGTTTAAGAACACTTGCAATGAGTCTAACGATTTTTACAACTAATTAAAGAAAATATGGTTGATAAACTATGCTCAGCACAAAGCACGAAGATAGAAAAAAAAATTTGTAGACTACATCTTATAACAGAATAAAGAAGACACAATACACCAACAAATACATAAAACAAAAGAAAAAGTGATCAGAATTCAAATCTAACACTGACAAAGAGAGTATATTCTTCCAAAATGAAAGAGTACATAGAAGCAAACAGTATCATTGACAACATAATCATATAATTTGAAGCAACTGGATTATGCCACAGTAACAAAAGATTGTAATCAAAAGTTAAGATAAGATTGTAGCAGATCAAATGTTAAGATAGTTAACGAAAGCTTGGAAGAGGACAACATCAAGCACAAACAATGTCTTGGACATTGCACTTAATTCCTCAGAACATTCCTCGAAAGAGAATAAATGGATATACATGAGTTGTTTGGGGATCATCATTGAATATTGTCTTGATGAGGCTGATGTCTGAGAATAGAAAGTTATACATTGCTTAATATTATTGCAGAACACTGGTGATGATGAAAAAATGAAAGATTTCAGACTCACCGGGAAACCGAGTATTGTCTCTACAAATGACATCAGTTGTCCTAAGTTTTGGAACCTAAAGAGATCTGTGAAAATTGCATAGGTGCAATGGAAACTTCAAAAGGATTTTGTAAGATTGGTGAAGTTAATAGTGATAAATGGACGAATTTGAGTGCTTGAAGTGAGTTTTGCTTCTCGTAACATCAAATCCACTGAGCTCGTAAGTAGCTCCCTCTTTTAGAAGATCTCTGAAAGTGCTAAGCCAATGAAAATAAATAAATACATTGAGGAGTGATGACTGTTAAACAAAAAGATCATGAAAAGGTTGACAAAATATCAGAGAAGTAACATGATAAAATAAGATTCTATCATCGAGGGGAGATGAAGAGCTCGACCTATTCATCAAGTAGAGGTATGCAGACGCAACTGAGCTCTCCTTTCTTGACTTGGTGTCCTTCCAGAAACTACAGCCGGACTTCAAATCAGAAACATGATATGGTAACAAAGAAATATAATTAAATCTTGTGAAGCAATGATAACTGTAGAGGTCTTTATCCTTATTTATAGTATCAGGAATTAGGGATTTATGATAGAGGTTGTGAAACGTTATGAATTGGCTTCAATGAGGAACAAAAGCGTTATACATGGTTTATGAGATCGGAGGTGGGATGGAATTTGATAATACGAAGAACCCTAACGATCTAGAGTCTTCACTCTTAAAGAAGGCTTATTTAACAACATAGACCCAGTGGCGAGTTTTGGCCAGAAAGTTGGCACACGGTTAGAACCGATGTTGGCTTGCATAATCTTCGACTGCAACGGAGACAAAAAAACGACGAACATTGAGAAAAAAGTCGTCAAAATTATCTAGATCAACGATTTCTGGAAATCTAAAGAGCGGTTTGTGAATGATTATCAGAGGAAAGAAGCCAACCTATATTTACATGTGCTTCCACCGACTCGCAGAAGATGAGAAGATAGTGATTAGAGATCGTGGCAGAGGAGTTAATTGCGATTATCAATGCGTCTAAGAAGACTTGTGGTGGAGAATCATCTCTACGGAACTGGATCATCACACGGCCAGCAATCACAGAAGACTCGTATTACATAATGAACCCTAATCATAGACGACTTATTGCTTCCGATGGGCCAGAGACCCAAAATAACAGTGGGCCAGAAAAGAAAATAAGCACATAACATGTGCAACGAAATTGAATGCAGCGTTCTGTCGGGTACTCATGGCATGCTAGGAAGAAACTAATTAGTGACGTGGACGAACAATAGGGATGAAAAGCTTATTTTATATATATATATATATATAGTAGATTAGATTTACATGATTAGAGGTATATAATTTATTTACCATATTACTAACACTTGAATATAATATTTTCAAACACAATAATTTCCTAATATGCATGTAGTAATTTAAATTATTATTTCAAATTATTAGTGATACATTTCTTATTAGAACATGAACACTAACAAAAACCTTATATTATTTGATATCTACAACAATTTCTTTCAATTTAGTATTAACTTAGATATTAATTTTCCTAAGATTGTACTTGTATTTTTGGTTTGTCATGCATATATGTTAACTGAATTATTTGTATGAATTAAATATTTGACTGAATACCCTAAATTAAGTGTAATTTATAAAACGCTTGCTTCATTTAAATTATTAAACCCGAAATTATAATGTATTGTGATTGTTTTGTCCTTTTAAACCTAAATTTTCTCTTTATCATCTATATTTTTTGAGGTTTCTTATATTGTCTATTGCTGATTTAGATTTTAATATCCCGAAAATTTTGGATTATTTAAAATGATTTATTCAATGTTAAAAATTTTATTTGCAATTCTTCATTTATCAATACATCAAGTTATATAATTAACACTTAAACCTACAACTACATTTGATAACAAACACATTGTAAATAAAAATATTCACATGAATGATATTTTTCAGTCATTCATCTATCATTTTTGTTAATGACATTAATTAGTATAATACCTATTGCACTTTCAAAATTGCACACGATAAAAGAAATAAAAACAATTACATTAATGAATAATATATGAATATGGTCTATATAAAAATGATTTTGATTATCTTTCTGTAAAATAAAGCAGTCATATATTTCTATTATTAAAATATAAAATTAAATCTGCTACTATATTTAATAGCATAAACTAAATGCATTATAAAAATTGCATTTAGACCGATCATTCATATTGATAGCATATTTTCAGCAGTATGGTACAAAATTATGAATTAACAAATCTTAGATTTTAGAGATCAAAGATTTAATTAAAAAATATTAGTTAAATTAATATCACAAATTCAATACAAAATAACACATGATATTAATATAATTACATAATTAATTAGATACTTAAAAGGTTTATTTTAGTAAAAATGAAACATACATTTATTTCAAATAATTAAATATTTAAAAGATTTGTTAAGTGAAAAACGAAATTTACATTTATATTTTTTTAAAAAAATACAAAAGTAATTTCATATTTTAAAACTGATTATTTTAATGAAAAAGGAAATATCTATTTATATTGTAAATATAAAGATATGAAAAGATTTGGTTAGATGTAATTTATAGAAAATATATGAGTATCTATATGATCTTTCTTAGAATAATTAACATATTTCAAATATGTATACAAAAATTCATTTAAGTAAGTTTCTAAGGAAATGTCAATTTTTTTAAAAAAAAATCACACATGAATCAAAGTTGTGACTTCTCTTTTAATATATAAGATTATAATAATGTAAAGTGAAACGAATACATATACAATACATAAGATAATAAAACAGCTAATAACATAATCAAGATGAAGATAAACACAACACTACATAAAAATAAAATGAATTAACTTGTAAATATGTTTTTCCTTCCAAGGTCTTCTTTGTTAATAGAGTATCAACTCTATCAATTCTTTTGCAAACTTTAAATTTTTGGCCCATCATAAACACCATTTTCTTTTGTTGTATTATGTTGATCTTATCCCAATTAGAACTATAGATACTTTTAGGTTTGAATCCATATACTAATTCAACCGCGAATAATAACTAAGATAACTAATTTTCAACGACTGTAAGAATATCACCACATAACAAAAAGATTTTATCTTTTATTTTCGAAGATCGTTTTTTTCCATGCTGTTTTTCATGATTTCAACGATACTGCAAATTTATCCATATATTGTATCAAAATAGGAAAGTTCTTCATTCGTTTTTTTTCTAAAGTTGACCTTCTCATTATCATTTTCTTTCATTATGACTAGGTGTCTTTCCATGCTATTTGGAAAGATAAAGTATTTAAAAGTGAACATATTTTATTCAGAATTAGATTTTGATTTATAATGTATCTAATATTAGTATTCAACCTTTTCAATTTCATAAAGGCAAAAATTATAAAAAAAAATGTAATTTATTTTTCTCTTGTTTCGTTAATATA
This sequence comes from Eruca vesicaria subsp. sativa, assembly GCA_932364175.1. Classification (NCBI taxonomy): domain Eukaryota; kingdom Viridiplantae; phylum Streptophyta; class Magnoliopsida; order Brassicales; family Brassicaceae; genus Eruca; species Eruca vesicaria. The sequence goes on from CAKOAT010335154.1 coordinate 46,237, forward strand.
TATTTTTATTTATATTATACCTAAATTGATTCTAGTTTTACTTAAATTTATAAAAATAAATTAATAAAAAGTAGATAATATTTTTATTTTATATATTATACCTAGATTTATAGAAATTTTGGTTTATTCCTTTGTATTTGTATTGATTTATTGTTATTTCAGATACATAAATCTTGATTAATAAACTACATGCCTAAGCGGATGTTTATTTTTTGACCATATTCATTTTTGATTGATAAATATCTGATAAAAGAAAATTGAACAAAATAAAGAATAAAAAATCATTTGAGGAACTGATTAAATTAACAAAACTTATTCAATTTGTTCAGCATCAAAATTGGAGGAGAACCTTTTATTCAAAATTTCCTCATATTTGAGGAAATGAGAAGAATAGAGTGGGATTACATATGTAACAATAATTTGACAAAAAAAAAATAACTTAACTGGTATAAATTTACTAAACAATGAATTTATCATAACAATTTTCCTAAATTGTCTTCTTCAACTGAAACCATATTTTTGTTAAATATATATAGAGCTATAGAGCAGTATAGAAGTCGTTGTTTTCTTATTCTAATCTACATTAGTATTATATTAGGTATTTAGACTAATATTTTATTAGGATTTAACTTTGTGAATAATTTAATGTGTTAATCAAAAAAATTTGCAGATAAATTTTAACCACTTAATTATTGACAAACTTTGAAACTTCAATAAATATTGATTATTATGTTATTTACTTAAAAATAAAAATAACATTGTAAAAGATACTAATATTTTTCAAATTTCACTGGTTTAGTTTTCTTTTTGTTTCAATGAAATTTCCTTATATTTTTCATTCTTTTCTCCCAATTTTTTTTACAAAAAAAAGAAGAAAACTTATATTAGAAACATGGTATGATAATCTGTTTCTATTATTGCAAATTTAACCAAAAAGATAATTTACTTGATTGATTAATTCTACTAATTTATAACTATGTTAAAAGTTGTTATATTGCATCAGAAGTTTCAATTTATCTTCTTCATCATTTTGGCATACCTTGAACACATCAACTGTTTTTGTAGTTACGTTAGTCAAATATAAACATATTAACAGAGTTACATTAGATGTGTTTATATAATATAGATATTAAAATTATACAAATTTCTGGAGGGAAAGTGTAGATACGGAATGAACATTAATAAAACTCAAAAATAGGAGAAACAACAAAAAAGTGAATCTCATTTTTGATGATTTTGGGTCTTTGGCAAATGAGATTCCTATTTTTCAAAAAAAAAAGAAGTTTACAGACGAGTTTGGAGATGTTACAACCCTTGTTCGGAAACATGGCAACTCATCCCATTAGACACCGACGAGACACTCGGCGGAGATGAACTGTGGCGATTTCACCATAGTCGGTGAGCAAATCAGAGGTAGCTGCATTTTTTGTGAGTTTTGATTGTTTAAAATGATTTTTAATGGTAAACTAGGTGGTTGTCTGCAAATTTGCGGATACAAATAATTTCAAAATATAATGTAATATTGCTATATTTTCGACATTTTATAATATATTTTAGCTTATCAAATTGAATGTGAATTTTTGATATATATTTTTAAAATAAACATATTTTAGATAGTTTGTTTAGTTTGGTTACTGATTATTGTTTAAAAGTATAAATGATATTTATAATATTTCATTAAACTTTTTTATCAGTAACTATATATGACTGATTATGATTTTAATCCATTAAGAATATAATTTTATTTTTTACCATTCACATCTAGACCATATATATATTTATAAATTAATTGGTTCGTAGATCAAGTTTATCATCTAAAATTTTATTAAAATCTAATAATATGAATGATGTGACAAATAAATAAATACTGAAACTAAAGTATATATATAGATTATGAAAAAGAAACAAAACTATATATATATATGTGTGTGTGTGTGTGTGTGTGGATTCCCTTTAATTTAATAAATTTCTAATAATAATTCCATGTAAGATATAGTTTCTATTAATTTATACATTAATATGCATTCATTGTAATATTTATTCGTATTTAATAGATAATAAAAAGTTTCATATAATGATATAAATAAATTCCAGCTGGTAGAAAGTTTAAAAACATTATGAACACATTTAATTAAATGATTCTGTTAAATGAAAACATTTAGACATACAATTCTTATTGATATGGTGTGTAAGTAAAAAATGAATGTTTATTCTGTTAGCTACTAATTTATTTTATTTTTAGTTATCTCAATAAGATACAAAAAATTTTAAGCATTTTGTTTTTAAATATGTATAAAATTATTTATCTGTTTTACAATCGCTATAGTTTTTACATGTTTGTTGATTAAAATGTAACTTTAATTTGTTTTTTTCATATGTAGAATACATTTAAAATTTAATTTATATATACATATTTTGTATATCATTTTTGATGCAATAGACAACTAATGAAAATTATTAATAATTGTACTTTATCTTTAATTATAAACTTATATAACATACAAGGATATTTTCAAATCTTTTTTGTAAACAATTCATTTAAAACTTGAAATGATTTACCAGATTTTTAATTGAAAATCTTAAATATGCTTGTTATCTATAATTAATTTTATTTTTTATTTTAAATTACTATACATAATTTTGTATATTATTATCTATATAATACATATGTAATAAAATACAAACCACAAATTATATTTTTATTCTTATTTATAAAACATTTATTTAACTGAATGTACAAGATACTTTATGAAACAAATTCGAGAATTGATGAAACAATTTCCTTAAATGCATATTTGTGATAATGATTATTGGTAGGGAAATTGTTAGAAATAACACTTTCAAGATATGTACAAAACTTTACACTAACCAACTTTACCATTAAAATTTTAATAAGCAAAATACTATTATACCCTTAACTAATTAAATTTAACAATTTTAATAAGTTATTGATAGATTAGGGTTTAGAGTTTAGAATTTAGGGTTTAGGGGTTAGAATTTAGGATTTATGGTTAAGAATTTAGGTTTAGAGTTTAGGGTTTAGAATTTAGGGTTTAGGGTTTAGGATTTCGAATTTAGGGTATAGAATTTAGTGTTTATAATTTTAGGGTTAAGGATTTGGGGTTAAGGGTTTATGATTTAGAATTTAGGATTTAGGGTTTAGAATTTAGGGTTTAAGATTTCGAATTTAGGTTTTACGGTATAGAATTTAGGGTTTAGAAGTTAAGGTTTAGGGTTTAGAATATAGGGTTTACGGTATAGAATTTAGGGTTTAGGGTTTATAATTTTAGGGTTAGGGTTTAGGGTTTAGGGTTTAGAATTTAGGGTATATAATTTAGGGTTTAGGGTATAGAATTTAAGCGTTTAGGGCTTAGAATTTAGGGTTTTGATATGTTGTGTTTTTGACATGATACACACATACTTTGCATATCATATTTATGCTTTCCTGGAGTGTTCTTAGTGTGTTTTGAGTTATTTCAGGTATAGAACGAGTTGGAATGCACCAGAAGGAGCATATGGAAGAAAGAATGCAAAAACCAGAGTTTTCCATCGCAGAGCACCCGAGCGGAGCAACCCCCTGCTTGCTCCCTCTATCGCGGAGCAAACCCCCC
>CAKOAT010335154.1:52464-67694 GCA_932364175.1 Eruca vesicaria subsp. sativa
CATCAATGGTCAAGGGTATGTGCAGAACCGGAACTATTATCAGAATCCCAACTACCAGAGCAACCCTAACCCGCTCTCTTACCAGAGGAGCAACGCAGAGAATTCTGGGGATCAGATGCAGCGAAATCAGCAGCAAGGTGCTCCGCAGCAGAGAGGTTTTCCTTCGAGTTTCCAAGGCAAGACTTTTGTTTTCAACCAATCTCAGAACCGATTTCAAACCCAGAACCAAAATCAGAACCATCAGAATCAGCAGAGCAACCCGCAAGATGCTCCAGCTAATTCAGGGGGTGGACAGAGTGAGATCAAAGCCTTAGGGAACATGATGCAGCAGCTGCTCCAGAGTCAACAGATACAGGCCAAGGCGTTACACCAGGCTACTTATGATATCAACACAAGGATGGACAACATGTTCACTGAGCTCAACACGAAATATGACACAGTGAGCAGTCACATGCGCCAGATTGACATTGCTCTCGCTCAGACTGCAGAGAGTGTCAAGAGACAGCAGGGGATGCTCCCTGGAAAAACTGATAGAAATCCAAGGGATTGTTATGCAGTGGAATTGAGAGGTGGTAGAAAGCTAAATGATCCAACACCAAGGCGATTTACTGCTGCAGAGAAAGCTAAGCAGAAAGAATCAGAGCAACCTGCTGGGGTCGCTCCGACTACTACAGAGCAACCTGCTGGGGTCGCTCTGACTATTCCAGAGCAATCCGCTGGGGTCGCTCCGACTACTCCGGATCAACCTGCTGAGACTGCTCCAGACAAATCTACTAAAACTCCACCAGCTCGAGTCTATGTTCCTAGGGTTCCCTACCCAATCCCACCCAGACATTTGAGGGACCCCATTAGTGAAGAGCAGCTGGCATGTTTTAACAAGATTGTGAGAAAGCTTCCTAAAGAACTTGCATTTGAAGATGCTCTGCAGATTCGCCCCTTGCTCCAGTGCTTTAAAAACTGTAGAGAGACTCAAGAGGAGATCAAGGTCTTATATATTAAAGCACTGTCTACACCAGAACTGAAGGTATTGCCTAAGGTTGATGATCCTGGAAAGTTCGTTTTCCCATGTTCCATCGCAGGAACAACCTTTGACGATGCTCTTTGTGACTCTGGCTCTTGTGTTAATCTCATCTCAAAGGCTATTATAGACGATTTGGGTATTGCTGGTGTTGAGCGTTCTCAGCTGAGCCTGACCTTTGCAAATTCATCTAGAGCAGTCCCATATGGAGCCATCCGCTGCCTTCATGTCCAAGTAGGAGACTGCATTGTTCCTGCTGAGTTTCAAGTTCTTGAGATGGATAAAGATCATGAGATGCCTTTGATATTTGGAAGGACATTCATGGCTACTGTTGGAGCAACCATCGATATGCCTAACAAGAGAGTATGCTTCTCCAACATCAGCAAGAAAGTTTTCTACAAGGCTGTACCCACCAGATATTCCTCATCACACGCCTCTTGCATCTCAGTGTTTGATGTAGAAAAGCTGCAAGTGATTCCAGAGAGAGAGCATGGTGATAAGGTTGAGAGCAGGCTGCTCTCTGATGAAAATCCTAGCACCGATCCTACTAAATTCAGAGGGAATTCAAGGGTAAAACAGAAAGTCCAGAAGAAAAGGGTTAAGGGAGATCCTACAATGACTTTGATACCTCTCAAGTGTGATGAGAACTCCATTGAGTATGAGGTGAAGTGTAAGGGTACCTCCAAACCGTTCTCTAAAGTCAGAGCCCTTCTCACACATGAGCTGAAGGAGAAAGGGGAAGCTGCTGTGAAAGGGTTGTTGAGCAGGGTTTTGAAGCTGAACATGTCTGATTGTGGAGCTTGTTTTGGAACAGGCCCTCCTGCTCCAGCAAACTAATCCCCATCACCAAAGTCAAGCTAGTGACTTTAACCAAGCGCTTGGTGGGAGGCAACCCACTGGTGAGTTTAATTTTTTTTTAGAACTTTTCTTTAGTTTTTATTTTGCTTTATTTCACTGAGTTTCAGGTAAAAAGGAAAAAAAAAAAAAAAAAAAAAAAAAAAAACAAGATGCCTCTGTTCTACCGACAGAGCACACCCAAGGAGCAAATCGACCTTGCTCTGTCGGGTTGCTCCGCGGCAGGTAAGTATCAGGTAAGTCTGGTTTCCTGCCTCTAGGTTTATTTTCACACCAGGGACGGTGTGAAGTAAGTCTGGGGGAGGCACTTGTGTGATTTGAACTCTATTTGCTTCTGTTTTATTTCCAGAGTCTGTCGTGTGTCTGTTTTCCTAGGATCGAGTCAGTCAAACTTATGTGGGAATCAGGACCTTATTTTATGATGCTTTCTAACCACCTCGTGCTCTAAGTATCTTATTCAGTGACCTTAGCAGTGATGAAAGACGTTCACCTGGACCTGGAACACTCCCTGACTTTACCTCACCTTGCTCTCCAGAAGATTTCTGCTTGTAGAGGTTATTCTGAAAAGACTTAAACTCCACCTAACTTGAACCTAATATTGACTTATTTCTTCTTGTTATGGGCGTTAAATTAGGGAAACGAGATTACACTCAGGACATCTTAATTCTTTCTATCCATCTTGTTGATCCTGAGTGGCTAGCTCATCTTTAGCTAGTTCCCACCATGAACCTTAAAACCTTTGTTTCACCCTCATGCATTCTGTTTTTAAGTTTCATATGTGCAGATATGTGCAAAAGGGTTGGAGAGGAAAGGATCAACACTGCGCTCACTCGTTTTTCTCATAGACTACACTTCAGAGCAAAGACGTACATGATCCGACAAGGAGAGAGCAGTCAATAGGGGTGATCTAACAAGAAGAGAGCAACCAGTAGGGTGATCCGAACAAAAAAGATCAAATGGTGAAAGAAGTGCTTAAGTCAGAACCACCAGGGGCACAATATATGTAATTACCTCATTCTCGTCATCATCATCATCAGAACTCGTCATTTCATTATTCAAGTCATCTTCATCTTCAAAAAAAAAAATAAAAAAAAATATCATTATTATTTATGTTCTAAGAGTTCTAAGAGATGATGAGAAGGAGAAGCGTCGAAACATTGCCCCTGGTAGATCAGAGAAGCAAAGAACTGAAGTGGGAAGTGAAACAGTATGTAGAAGGGGTGATCTGAAAGGAAGAGAGCAAACCTACGGAGCAGAGGAGTCAGTGCTCCACGACGATTGCTCTACAGAGAAAACGAGTGAGGGTTGTGGAGATCAATGGATCCATCCTCTCTGGCAATTTTGTGTGATATCATGCATCCTCTACAAAGACATGGTAAACCCTAAACACTTGTTAACTCCACTTTAAACACTGAAAAGGCCTGTCTCATACCTAGCCCGTTTCCCTGAATAATGCCTATGACAAGAAGCTCACACTGATCTTAAAAGAATATAAGGAGTTTTTGTCTGGAAGGCTTGACTTTTGCAGGTATGAGATATAGAGTATGGAGCCGATTTGAACAGCAGTCAGTGAGGGTTCTGGTAAGGGTGTGTCGTCCTAATATGTCTGCTTGTATGGTTCAGAGATTTGTGGTTAAAGTATGGTTGCTGAAATGAGAGAGTTTCCACACTTTCAAACCTTTCCCACTGATCTGGAACTTGACATTGTTTGAGGACAAACAAGGATCCAAGTCTGGGGGAATTGATATGTTGTGTTTTTGACATGATACACACATACTTTGCATATCATATTTATGCTTTCCTGGAGTGTTCTTAGTGTGTTTTGAGTTATTTCAGGTATAGAACGAGTTGGAATGCACCAGAAGGAACATATGGAAGAAAGAATGCAAAAACCAGAGTTTTCCATCGCAGAGCACCCGAGCGGAGCAACCCCCTGCTTGCTCCCTCTATCGCGGAGCAAACCCCCCTTTGCTCCCGAAAATTATGGAAACTCCTAATTAATTTCGGGATTTGCCCTAATCTTTCTATTTTCTTCCCCCAGCCGCCGGTGGCCTTCAAACATATTATATTCTATTTTTTTCTAGACAGAGAACGCTTTTGGAGAGAGGAGAAACCTTAGAACTTTTGGATATTGTGATTTTGATACTTGTAAAGGGAGAAGATCATCTCTCTTGTTCTAGAGAAGAATCCTCTGAACCCTATTTATATTTATCTGCAATATATTCATGTCTTCTTCATCTCTTTACTTTGTGTTCTCTGTTGTTATGGCTGAGTAGTCAATTTGTTAACCTAGGGTTCTAGGGTGTTGATCCATTGAACTAAACATAGATAAGCATCATTCTCGCCTTTGCTCTCCACTGTTCTTACTGCTGATACTAATTTGATCACTTAGTATTTGATTCCAAGTTTAATCTTTTATCATTAATCCTGAATTAGGTTGCTAGATCTGTTGAGAGCAAGCATCACATCCCTGGTCAGCGAAAGTAGATATCATGGTGTGATGTGAGCATATTAGGTCTGTTCTTAATGTTTGCTGCTGAGTACTGATCCACGCGAGAGCATAGGTACGCGAGAGCATAGGTACCATTGCTCCTCTGCGAAAGGAGCACACCTGCGAGAGCAGGGTGTTCTAGTTAAGAAACCTGAGTTCTAGGCTGTCATTAAAAAGCTTGAATAATTGTTTGGTTCATCATGATTAACACCCAATGAGANCGAGAGCATAGGTACCATTGCTCCTCTGCGAAAGGAGCACACCTGCGAGAGCAGGGTGTTCTAGTTAAGAAACCTGAGTTCTAGGCTGTCATTAAAAAGCTTGAATAATTGTTTGGTTCATCATGATTAACACCCAATGAGATACCCTAGGTTGACATCCTTATATCCTGAAATTAAAACCCAATTTAATTACTTGTTTCTCGTGATTTGCTTCTTTACAAACTTATTGTTTTAGATTGAATTTGATCCTATAAAAATAAAGTGTAATATTTGGTCTCTGTGGATTCGATCCTAAAGTGCTACATCGACATACCATTCGATTGTGGTAGCGTGCACATTAGGTTAATTGATGTGCGTTCGCACGTAATATCAGGTTTATGGTTTAAAATTGACATTTTAGGGTTTAGGGTTGAGTTTTAGGGTTTAGGGTTTATGTTTAAGGTTTAGGGTTGAATTTCGAAATAGTATAGTTCGAAAATCATAAAAAAAAAATATTTTTTGTTTTTTGTGTTTTTTATTTATTTAAATATTTATTTTATATATATATAAAAAAACAAGAGTGAATTGGGTAGAAATCCATAAGAAAATGGGAAATTAGGGATTTGCCATTTTTGGTGGGAAAAATAGTAATGTGTGGGGAGGAGAGATAGAGGAAGAAATAGGGTATAGAGTGAATTGTGAGGTTTAGTGTGTGTATGGAGTGCAAATACTCTAAAAACAATGGTATAATAGTCTTTTATCCTTTAATGAAAAGTGTATTTTTGAAAATGTTCATTTGTTGATGATAAACATGAAAAGTGGTATCACCAAAGCGGTATAAGTGAAATTTTCCCTTATTGGTAAGTATGATTTGTTTGGTTATTGATGTAAGTTAGTTCATAATTTCTTATTTCAAAAATGAATAAAATAATTAAATTTAAATTAAAAAATTATTAACCAATCAAATTAAAATAATTAAATGAAGAGCTATCTTATGATTTACACATCAGCAAAAACATTTATATGACTTCTCAATTAATATATATGAGAATATTTATTTTAAATATATAAAATATCAAATCATTTATAAAAGTGATAACTCAACCATAATATCATATTGTCAATTACAGTGATTGAACGTCTTTAATTATATATTTGACGGTTTTGCATTCACTTGACACATTTTTATAATATATGTACAATATATAATGAGTAGAAATATTATTAGGTTTATTTTTATTAGCTTTTTCAATCTATGATTTATTGTATCACTTATAGATATACTATTTTAAAAATTATTTATATAATTGTTCATATAGTATCATGTATTTATATTTACATTTATATTATGAATTTATATAAAGTATTCTATGATAATTAATTATTTCAACAAAATATATGTTAATTCATTTAAATTTAAGATGTAAATATATGTTATTTGGTAACATATATTATATTAGGTAATTATGTGATTTGTTTTCTTTTAAAAACTTGATTTGAATAAATGAAAATTCAAATACCAGCAATTAATCAAATTAAATTTTTTTATTATGAACTTCATCTATGATTGACACCTAAGCAAAAATCACTAAACTGTTTTCTCAATTAATATATAGTAGGATGAGATATGATATTTTAAATATAAAAATACTCTAATCATTTATAAAAGTGACAATTCAACAAATATCACATTGTCAAATTACAACGATTGTAAGTCTTTAAAATTATATATTTGATAGTTTTGTATTCATTTGACACATTTTTATAATATATGTACAATATATAACGAGCAGAAATATTACTAGGTTTCTTTTTATTAGTTTTCTACAATCTATGACTTATTATATCCACTATAAATATAATATATTAAAATGGTTTATATAAGTTGTATGAAAAAATGTATATAGTAAATACACATAATGTAAGAAATATATCTCCAGTATTCATACACAAAATAATAGTTGTTATTTGTTTGTATATGAACATGAACACACATAATACCAAAGAAAGAGTATATATGCATTCTTTGTTATACTGTTAAACTATATTGCATGTTTATATTCTTACGTATATATCTATATGTGAGAAAATGGCTACTTAGCCTTTTTCAAAACAAACAAAAATGGCTACTTCAAACAACCACGAGACATTGATAATCGAAAAATCGAAATTCTTTTAGTAACAAATATTAATTAAGAAATATATGAAAGTAAGAAAAAAAACCTTGGATTAACATGTATGATAACATTAGATCTTTTTTGTCAACAAATTACAGAAAATTAATATTTTTCTCAACACCCCAACTACATATAAACATTATCAGAAGTTTCAGAAAGAACAAAATTTACATAACAATTTCTTAAACACATTAGTTTAGAACATAAGAATTTCATCAAATCAAGAAATAACAAGACAACAACAAAAATATCAAGCTAAAAATATTTTGTTTGGATTCAGTTCTCAATTTAATATCAAGCTAAAAATATTTACCTATCAATTACCATGTATACAAATATATATATATATATATATATATATATATATATATATATATATATATATATATATATATATATATATATTAGTAAGGGGTACCTACAGATTTATTAGACGACTTATTGTTTATATAACAAATTATTTATTTTAAAATTCAACAAATGTTTCAGGTAACAAATCGCTAATTTGCCAAAACAAAATAAACTAAAAATCTCTATAATATTATTTGAGAAGTCAGTTTCCTACGTGTCGCGCTCACGTTAATTCTTGCGATGGTTGATTACATAGATATCCTTAATGAATTGTTAGTTTTTAAGATTATTATTAAATTTTTGTATTTATTTTTTAATCTTTTTCAAAATAACATATATAATAAAAAGGAAATATTTCTAAAATTTAAAAACAAATTTAAAAACGAAATTATATGTATATAATATGACTTTATTAAAAAGGAAAGTTCACAAAATAGTAATACCTCCATTAATATATACATAATATGACTTTATTAAAAAAAAAGTTCACAAAATAGTAATACCCCCATCAATATATATTTTTAAATAACATAAAATATATTTTAAAAATAATAAAAATATTTTTTTAGAAATTAACATATAATTTGATAAATATTATGAAATTACACGTATATTTAAGCGATAAATAAAACTAATTGGATTTGACTTAACTAAAATAAAGAGTAAATAAATATTATGAAAATACATGTATATTTAAGCGATACATAAAACTAATTTGATTTGACTCAACTAAAATAAGAAGTACTTATACTTCAATTTTAACGTAAAAATATATTTAACTCAATATACTCACAAAATGAATGACTCGACTAATCTAATTTATATCCAAAATTAAACATCCAAATAAAATAAGAAAATATAATTTATTATAATAATAATATATTTAATTTTATACATATAAATTAGAAGTTGATTCAAATCATATTAAAAATAACAAAGAAAATATTAACCAATTACCATTTAATTCTTTTGTAGAATCTCTATTATATTATTTGAGAAGTCACTTTCTTAGGTGTCGCGCTCACGTTAACTCTCACGCTGGTTGATTACTATGATACCCCTAATGAATTAAAAATATATTTAAATATTATTATTTCCTTTTTAAAATCTTCCAAATAACAATATAAAACAAAAAGGAAATATTTCTAAAATTTTCAAAACTATTTAAAAACGGAAAATAAGTGTATATATATATATATAATATGGTTTCATGAAAAAGGAAAGTTTACAAAATAGTAATATTTAACTTAAATATATTTTTAAATAACATAAATTATACTTTTTAAGTAATTATACTTTATATCTATATCTTCTTAGATGAAAACAATATTTGTATATAATGTGTTTTCATAAAAAAATTCATACAAATAATCTTGATATTAGAAAAAGAAATATTTTTTCTTTAAAAAATAATTTAAACAATAAAATATATATTTTCAAAGTAATTATTTTTTGTATATATCTATCTATTATATTAGATGATTACATAAAATAATTAAGTAACATAAACTGATATATGTTTAATTGACAAAAAAATTTATAATTAGTATATTTATTTGATTATAATATCTTACCGTTACAGCAAAAAAATATAAATTATATTTTACTTATATAATATAATTTTTCAAAAACAATCACATTTTTACTGCATATTTTAAGAGATATTAAAAACAAAACTAAAAATAAATTTAATGGTAAACATCTTTTGATCAGATAACTACAATTCTAATAAAATATCATAACATTATATAATTTAACGAGGTAGATATATTATATTTTAATAGTTAAAATTATATGTTTTCTTAATAACTCTTTTGATGTTTAATTTTCTGTTTTTATGTTTGTGGAATTTAATATAACCATAATCAAAATACTTAAGAAAATTATAATTCTTTATTTTAAAAATTATTTAAAATAAATTTCAGTTTACCATCCAATCAATCTAAGGCATAAATTNATATTATATTTTAATAGTTAAAATTATATGTTTTCTTAATAACTCTTTTGATGTTTAATTTTCTGTTTTTATGTTTGTGGAATTTAATATAACCATAATCAAAATACTTAAGAAAATTATAATTCTTTATTTTAAAAATTATTTAAAATAAATTTCAGTTTACCATCCAATCAATCTAAGGCATAAATTATTTAAAATTACTAAATATTTAATTATTGTAAATATTGATATGTTTTCATAAGCTTCTGAAAATTTATTATTACTTATGTATGTAATTTAGAATCAGACACTATAGTTTTTATTTTTTTCGTTCTAAGCACAAGAAATATTAAAATACATAATCTTACTAAGATATACTTATATTTCTAAGATAACAACCAACATAAATGTAAATAAAACAATTAATCAAAAATTTAAGATATTTAGAATAAAAAAGATTATAGTTGAATTCAGAGAAATAGATAGAATCCAATATATATATATATATATATATATATATATATATCCAAATGATAAACTAACTAAATATAATATATCTAAAATTATGTATACCTAAAATAATATAATATCATTAATATAATTATACATAAAACTATAAATTAATATAAAAGTTAAAGTAAATATCAATCAACTATTATAATATATTTATTTTATAAATATTTATGCCCGTGCATGAGCACGGGAAAATCACCTAGTGGTCAATTAATCACGCAACCGAAGGCAGATGTAGTTTAGCAAAAATACTCATGATACAAAGAATTAACCGCCACAATCCAGAAGCTACAACACAGTTTATAATTAGTCGTCTCTTTTAAAGCAGGTACATGTGAATCATAATACTTACATTCAAACATATCTTTAGAGAGATGCAAAACATAAGTAATTGAAACTTGGAAGTTTTTGTGGTAAAAAGCATTATCCCTAAAGTAAAATAAAAACTTAATAGTAAAATACATTCTGGTTAATACCTCGTATTTATAAGGTAACAATAACAATAACCAAAAAATGCTAATACAGCGTAGAGGATGATCTTCAAGAAAATCCAAGTAAATGCAACACTTCGACATCTTCCAAATTATCTATGTATTCTGAAACAAGTTTTAGTATTTTAGCAAACTAATAAAATGCAATTTCATTAAATTTAGGAACTATCAAAATAAGGTTATATTTTTCACTTTAAAGATCAATTATCCGCGCGACAGGACCTAGTAAAATTAACAGTTCAATAATATTATTTTTTTATGGAATTGATGGAGTACTTTTCAGATTGTGGATATAAACTTAAAAATGACATTACTTTGATGTGCTAAGAGTAATGAGCAGTTAACATCCTCCAATTAAAATGGGGTTAGGCCACAAAACAACAGGAGATTGATTCTTCATGAGGATCTGTATTTGAGTACGAAATCATCCACTTTTGTTGTATAATTAGTCTAAAGAGAAGAAGCATCTTTTCAAATATCTTGCATTCTTAAGTTGTTACAAGGAAACAAGATGGAACTAATAGATAAAATATGATGTTCCAAAGGATCTGAGAACCTAACACATCATGTATATCTCTTATTAAAATAGAAACATCACGCTAGACCTATTTATTTGTTAGTTTTAAAATTTAATACATTTTCTAATCTATGTTTATAATAAACTAATAGTCTAATACATTAGTTGTAATTTCCTAATATTTCAGCATGATTATAAAATAGTCCACTACTATTGTCTTAATTTGCATAACAAAAATATTTGTACTGAATTAAACATTTAAAATCGTTTATACATGTCAGTTCCTAATGTAGATAACAGTTTCTTCTGCAAAAGTTAATCACTCATGAACTAAGATGTAGTTATAAGAAATAGACACTTTGATCAAAAAGAAGAAAAAAGAAAAAGAAATAGACACAAGCATATATATATATATATATATATATTGAGAATAATTTCTAATATAACACAAATTAAAACTATTTTTAAATTAAAGCATTTAAAATGGTTTATACATGTCACTTCATAATGTAGATAAAAATTTCTTATGCAAAATCTAATCACTCAAGAACAATTATAAGAAATAGACGTTGGCATATATATATATATATATATATATATATAATTCCTAGTGTAACACAAATTAAAACCATTCTTTATGAAAAATCTAATCACTCATGAACTAAGCTATAGTTATAAAATTTAAGTGATGTATATACAGTATACTATTAAAATAAAATGTTTATTTTTTAATTAGGAACTATTTCACATCCTTTATATATTAAAGCACAAGTCGTCTATCCAATCAAATTTTGACACCTAATTTATTTTTTACAAAAAACAAATAAAAAGATGAAAAAAGCTTTAAAGTGGATCCTAATCTTTCAGCAATTCCAAATATCTAACTACTTAACTAATCAAATTACTTTGTTCCAAATATCAAACTAATTTACCAATCAAATAATTAACAAAACAATTGTTAACAAAATTTGGCTCTAACGAAAAAAAACTCAGTCAATCTTTTAATTTTTAAATCCCACAACTATAACTTCCAAGTCATGGCATGGTTTCAACCGATTTCATCTTTTTTATATATAATTTTCAACCAGTCCATTTTTTTTTTCTTTATTTTGCTTTTTCTCTTTCTTCTTCTCTATCGATTTTATCTTCTTCACCAAATTTTTTTTACAGTTCGTCATTGTACGGAAAAAAATACATACAGATTTGTTACTTTTCTACTCATATTCATATTACTATTTTCCTCATATTACTTTGGTGTGATATTAGTGTGATTTAGACAGGAGATGTCACTGGAGTATATGGATGTTTCAGAACTTCATTTTTCAGAAAATGGAAAAGCAGAGCATCGTTTGGAAATGAGGTAACAATAAGTACATTCAACTCTATTATATAAAGAATTGGTTTTTTTTTTTGAACACCAAAGAATAAGTTAAAAAACTTTTTTTTTTAATTTATTGGAAGTTAATAGACTGCTTGCATGTTTTAGTCAATGGCGGACCCAGATCTCAATTTAACTAGTGTCAAAAAAAAAACAATCAACAACAAATTAAGGGTAATGGGACATTTGAACCTTGGTTTATGGGGTGTCATTCAAAAACTTTTACCATAATTTCTGTAGATTTTTCACTGCGTTAGTATACATTTTATTGTTTTTTATATGGTGTCATGTGACCTCCCATTTCTTCTTAGTTTTTTTTTTTTTTTTTCTTAGTTGGTCCGTCTCTGATTTTAGTGATGATTCTAAAGCAAAATGAGTAAACGAATGATTTATAAAGCTGATGGAAAAGGTATTTGATTTTCGAACCACATTTAACCGTATGCAAAATAAGAAGACGACTAGACTTCCAAAGAATACGAACATCGATGACATTCCCAAATTATTAATTTTTGGAGGCACCAGCCGCACAACAAAAGAAATGATGTCTAAATGGAAAAGGTAATTGGTTTTCTAAACTCGGCAATTCCATTTTTGCTTCTTTTTTTATAACCACGATTCAAATTAAATTTTGTATTACAAACTAGCTTTAAGCTGGATTAGTATTCATTGTAGGAAAATGTGGTTTTATTTATAGAGTTTTCACGATGATTTGGTGATTTATGATGATCAAGTTTCCTTTTCCAAAGCTGGTAAATTTTTTGACCAAAAGTTTTCAAAAGTTATATTGGTGATACATAAAATTAGATATTAACTTTTATATATAAAGTAAAAAAATATTTTCCCGTACTACGTACGGGATTGAATACTAGTATATATATATAATATATATAATTGGGTCTTCTTATTAAACTTAGGACGGTTAGTATTGGGCCTTAAAAAGCTCGGAGAGATAGAAAGATAGAGAGAAGAAGAGAGGCAGAGAGAGTAGTAGTCTAGTCTAGTCCCTTGGCGCAGACAATGGCGAGAGCAGCTTGTAGCAGCGTCGTCACGGCTCTGACTTTGCTTCCGTCCAAGTCTCATCATCTCTTCAGAAACCAGTTCACCTTCTCCGGAAAACCAAACAAGTTCGTCGGAGTTTTGACTCTTGAGAAGCGATGCTTTTCCTCCACAGTAAGAATGAGCCTCAAAGCCGGAATCGTCGGTCTTCCCAATGTCGGCAAATCCACTCTCTTTAACGCCGTCGTAAGTCTTCTTTTCTTTCTCTCTCTCTCTCTCTCTGAGGCATTTCATCGAACACCTTGCCTTCTTTTTTTTAAGGTGGAGAATGGAAAGGCTCAAGCAGCTAATTTCCCGTTTTGCACAATTGAGCCGAATGTTGGCATCGTGGCTGTTCCTGATTCTCGTCTTCAAGTGCTCTCTAAGCTCAGCAACTCTCAGAAAGTGGTCCCTGCTTCCATTGAGTTCGTTGACATTGCTGGTCTCGTCAAGGGTGCTAGTCAAGGCGAAGGTTTAGGGAACAAGTTCTTGTCTCACATCCGTGAAGTAGATTCAATCCTCCAGGTGGTGCGCTGTTTCGAGGACAACGACATTATTCATGTCAATGGCAAAGTTGATCCCACTTCAGACATTGATGTCATCAATCTCGAGCTTATCTTCTGCGACTTGGACCAGATTGGTAAACGTATCGAGAGGCTTAACAAAGGCAAGGCTAAGGATTCACAGTCTAAAGTCAAGGAGGAAGCTGAAAAATCTGCTCTTCTGAGGATCCAGGAGGCACTTCTGGACGGGAAACCTGCACGTTCCGTTGCGTTGAATGACCTTGAGAAAGACGCTGTCAAGCATCTATGCTTGCTTACCATGAAGCCTATGATCTACGTGGCTAATGTTGCTGAAACCGATCTTGCTGAGCCGGAAAAGAATGCTTACGTTGAGCAAGTTAAGGGTCTTTCTTCGGATTTGCAGTCTGGTCATGTGGTTGTTTCAGCTCAGGTCAGGATCATTTTCTGTTTAGTACATCTTTTTTCTTATACTTTCATGCCTTGATTTAAAAATCTTTCCTTTTATGGAAAGCAGGTTGAGTCTGAGTTAACCGAGCTTCCTCTTGAGGAACGGACAGAATATTTGAACTCGCTAGGTGTCAGCGAGAGTGGTCTTGGGAACCTTATCAGGGCAACGTACAGTCTGTTAGGTCTGCAGACCTACTTCACTTCTGGTGAAAAGGTGAAGTACACATACACAGACACTAAAGAATGTTATTTTTTATAGGCTTCTAAAATCTCAATATTGGATTTTCTATATGGCAGGAAACAAGAGCATGGACAATACACGCAGGTTAGTTTCCAATCAGTAGGATTTTTAAAAGGCATTATTTTCTGGGGATGTGAAGTAATTTGGTAGAAAATATTGTTGATGCAGGCATGACTGCACCGCAAGCTGCTGGTGTCATTCATTCTGACTTTGAGAAGGGTTTTATTAGAGCTGAGACTGTAAGCATTCTTTTTTTTTTCTCTTAATACAGTTCTCATACTCACTGTTCTGAATATTGACGTCAGGTCATGAAACTTGGAAATTGAACATTACGTTTCATTAGGAAGCCGGACATCATTTCAGTTGTATTTGTTTTGTTTTTGGGGTCAGGTTGCATATGAAGATTTTGTCTCTGCTGGCTCTCTAGCCGCAGCAAGAGAGAAAGGACTTGTGAGTTTCTTCCCCTATATCCATAAAATGAGCTCTATATATATCATTATGATTCTCTCGCTTACTCGGGAGTTCTCTTGATAATTATTTGTTTGTCTTCGTTGTGCAGTTGAGATCAGAGGGGAAAGAGTACATTGTTAAAGAAGGAGATGTGATGCTTTTCCGCTTCAACGTATAACAGATTAACAGAACGCTGAGAAGTCAGTCATTTTGTTCACAGAAAATCACAGGTTGCGTTTCTGCACGTCCTCTTTTATAGCATCGAAGGTTTCATTGCTCTTGGTTTCAAAGAATACAGTGGATATCTTTCTTTCATTTTTACACTCCGAGAAAGTAATTTGTTATTAAAACAGAAGATGAGATGTATTAGTTCTCTGTGAACAAGCAATCTCATGAGACTGCCAATTGGAGTTTTATCCAATTTTTATGTGAAATGACACCGATCATATATATGAATCTCTTATATTCTTCTATTTACGGGTAGTTTGACTGAATTTTTTTTATTGACAGAAACAGATGCAAGAAACTTGGTTTGATGTCTTTTTTTTTTTTTTTTTGCTGTACTACACTAAACGAGTAAAGCCAAAGTAAAAGTGTTGCTCCAAA
>CAKOAT010335154.1:73103-136383 GCA_932364175.1 Eruca vesicaria subsp. sativa
GTGTTAATATCTTTAAAAAATAGAAAATTTTTAGAAAGAACTAATATATTTAAATCATTGATAACAAAAAATTTCAATGTGAAAAATTTTATACGTTTATAATTTATAAATGTTCTTGAAAATTCATTGAAATTTTTGAAATTAAAATAAGTATGTAATCTTATATGGTATATAGTTTAATATATATATATATATATATTATTGAATGATACTTTTTACTCATATGGTTTTATAATCATGTGTATCTTTTTATAATAAAAATGTTAAACTATTGATCAAAATGATCAAAAGATATATTCATATAATAAACATTCTTGCCTTATAATAATTATTATATATAAGCTATTATAATAAACGTTTATAATAAACGTTCATATAATAATTTAATAAACGTTCATATAGTAAACGTTTAAGCTTTAAACGTTTATAAATAATAGATTGGGCCTCTTTATATCGTTCATTGTTTTGTCAAAATGATCAAAATATATCTCTATAATATTATTTGAGAAGTCAGTTTCCTACATGTCGCGCTCACGTTAACTCTCATGATGGTTGATTACATAGATACCCTTAATGAATTGTTAGATTTTAAGTTTAGTATTAATTTTTATTTAATTTCTTTTTTTTCCTTTTTCCAAATAACATATAATAATAAAAAGGAAATATTTCTAAAATTTTAAAACAAATTAAAAACGAAAATATATGTATATAATATGACTTTATTAAAAAGGAAAGTTCATAAAATAGTAATATCCCCATTAATATATATTTTTAGATAACATAAAATATATTTTCAAAATAATAAAAATATATATGTTCATAAACATTCAAAAATTTATCAGTTACACTTTTTCTAATATTTTTTAAAAAATCAACATATAATTTGATAAATATTATGAAAATACATGTATATTTAAGCGATAAATAAAACTAATTTGATTGGAGTTAATTAAAATGAAAAGTAATTATAATTCAATTTTAATTTTAAAATATATTTAACTCAATATACTCACAAAATGAATAACTCGACTAATCTAATTTATATCCAAAACTAAATATCTAACTACAATAAGAGCATATAATTTTATAATAATAATAATAGTAATAATAATAATAATATATTTAATTTTATACATATAGATTAGAGGTTGACTCAAAGCATATTAAAAAGAAAAATAAAATATTAATCAATTACAATTTAATTCTTTTGTAGAATTTATATATATTCATGAGACTTCAAAATATTATCATTATATTCATTTATATAATTGTGAATCAAACACTTCAGCTTATTATTTATTTCATTTTAAGCACAATATATATTAAGTTATACTTAATTTAACTATAGTATATTTACATATTTAAGACAATAACCAACCGAAAAATAAGAAAATTAATCAATATTTTATTATATTTAGAATTAAAAATATTATAACTGAATTCAAAAAACAATATTATCCAATATACCAAATTGATAACCAAACTAAGTATTGATCCAAAAAAATAATTAAACCGACAATAATATATCCAAAATCATATGTATAATTAGAATAATATAATATTTATTAATATAAAGTATACATATAAATTTATTCAAAACTAAAACTAAATATCAATCAATTATTATAAAAATTTACTTTTATGAATATTCATACCCGTGCATGAGCACGGGAAAATCACCTAGTATTCATATAATAAACGTTCTTGCCTTTACCATTAAGTATGTACTTGGTCACAAAGTAATTTCCATTTTACATATACATTTCCATAAATTAAAAGGAATGAAGTTATTATAGTTAATATATGCAAATCGTTATCAAATCGTATATTTTCCTTTTCTTCCATTACATGCGTGCGATATATATATATATAAACTATGTTACATGCGTTATATGCGTCTCTAATTATTTTTCCCTAGCAAATTTCAATTGAACCTAAAGCTGCCACGTCAGTTTAATTGGTATGCTAATTGATTGACNATATATATAAACTATGTTACATGCGTTATATGCGTCTCTAATTATTTTTCCCTAGCAAATTTCAATTGAACCTAAAGCTGCCACGTCAGTTTAATTGGTATGCTAATTGATTGACAACTAAGCAAGGTTACTTTTTAATTATTACAAACTTGAGGTTACATCTTTTCAAATGTTTCTCAATTAATATATAGGGGATTTTAATAGTTAAAATACTATTAGAATTTAGGGTTTTGGGTTTAGGATTGATAGTTTAGGGTTTAGTGTTGATTTTTTAGGGTTTAGGGTTTACTTTTTAGGGTTTAGAGTTTAGGGTTTAAGGTTTACAATTGATATTTTAGGGTTTAGGGTTTAGGGTTTTCTTTTTAGGGTCTAGAGTTTAGAATTAATGTTTTAGGGTTTAGGGTTAATATTTTATTTAATATTTATTTTATATATATATATATATATATAAAGAACAACAATATAAGAGTCTTTTATCTTTTAATAAAATGTGTATTTTTGAAAATGTTTCTTTGTTGATGGTAAACATGAAAAGTGGTACCATCAAAGTGGTATAATTGAAATTCTCCCTATTACTAATCTGTGATTTTTGTTAATATATTCTGTATGCATTTAACTATTATTGACATATTTCCTTATAAATAATAGAAGATTTCTAAACTTATATCTATTGACATATTTTATGTGACTAAGTTGGAAGGTGTGAGGTAATTTACCAAAACCAAATTGTTAAGCGTATTATAAGATATGATAATGATAAGATTATTAGAGAGTTAATGTAACATAACTTTCTAATAATAGTCCATTTTTAAAAAAATCACACATGAAATCAAGTCATGACTTCTGTTTTAATATATAAGATTTTTGATTTTCAGTTTGAGTTTTAAATTTTTAGATCCGCAGAGTTAGTTTGAGCTGATATTACCAACAAACAAATCCTAAATAATCGAACATCTAATTTAAAACGGGAAAATTGCATAAAAAATAATGAAGTTGGCAAAAGTTTGCACTTTAAACCTTGAGGCTCAACTGGTAACACTTTAAACAATGAAACTTGTAATAATAACATATTAAACATCGAACTAACTTACTTGTTGCACACGTCAAAATTGTGACATGTTACTGTTCACTAACAGGTAAAAAACGGTGACGTGGCAGTTTACCTAAAAAAAATTAATAAAAACACATAAAATTAGATAAAAAAATCAATATAAATTCTAAAATTTGATATAAATTCAGGAAAAAATAAAGAAAAAAATAATATTCAGAAATTTTAAAACATAAAAATAAATTTATAAATTTAAAAGTTTATAATAAAAATAAAAATAAATAGTAAAAATCGATTAAAACTAACAAAATAGTAAAAAAATTTAAAAAAGAAAAAAAATAAAAAAGTGTAAAAATCGATAAAAATAGAAAATAGGAAGTTATAAAAAGCTGGAAAACAAATAAAAATTCAAATATCAAAATATTAAAATTTAAAATGAAAAGTAGTTGACCCAAACCTCTTTGGTGTTTAGGTAGACATATAAACGTTCATATGTCCGGGTTCAAATCCTTCAGATCCTAGAGATTTGGATTCAAAACTTTTGCCAATTTCATGGGTTTTTTCCAAATTTTCCACTTTCATGGTTTTCTTTTTTTTCCATATTTTTTAATCAATTTGTATAATTTATTTTTGTTATTATTATTATTTTCTTCAATTATTAAATCTATTTTTTTTATCTTTATTAGTTTTCAATTTAAGTATTATAATTTTTTTGAATTTTTGAATTTTTAATTTTCCTGATTTTATTAAAATTTCAAATTTTTTATCGACCTTTTTGAAATTTTTATTTTTTTTATTTTTCCAAATTTTTATAAATTTCCTCTTTTCTAATTTTTATCGATTTTTACAATTTTTTAATTTCTTTTTTTTACTCTTTTGTTAGTTTTAATCAATTTTTACTATTTATTTTTATTTTAAACTTTTGAATTTATAAATTTATTTTTATTTTTTCATTGCAATTTATTTATTTTCTTTATTTTTCCTGAATTTATATCAATTTTTAATTATATTTATTTATTTTTATCTCATTTTATTTGTTTTTATTATTATTTTTATATAAACCGCCACATCACCATTTTTTACCTGCTAGTGAACAGTAACAGGTCACAATTTTTATGTGTGCAACAAGTAAGTTAGTTCGATGTTTAATATGTTATTGTTACAAGTTTCATTGTTTAAAGTGTTAGTGATTGAGTCTAAAGGTTTAAAGTGCAAACTTTTGCCAATTTCATGATTTTTTATGCAATTTTCCCAATTTAAAACTGAAAAGATAACAAAAATATTTTTTAAAAAAATTTGCAATAGTTTATTTTGGGGAAAATTGCATAAAAAAATAATGAAGTTGGCAAAAGTTTGCACTTTAAACCTTGAGGCTCAACTCGTAACACTTTAAACAATGAAACTTGTAATAATAACATATTAAACATCGAACTAACTTACTTGTTGCACACGTCAAAATTGTGACATGTTACTGTTCACTAACAGGTAAAAAAACGGTGACGTGGCAGTTTACCTAAAAAAAATTAATAAAAACACATAAAATTAGATAAAAAAAATCAATATAAATTCTAAAATTTGATATAAATTCAGGAAAAATAAAGAAAAAAATAAAATTCAGAAATTTTAAAACATAAAAATAAATATATTAATTTAAAAGTTTATAATAAAAATAAAAATAAATAGTAAAAATCGATTAAAACTAACAAAATAGTAAAAAATTTTATAAAAAAGAAAAAAAAAAAAGTGTAAAAATCGATAAAAATAGAAAATAGGAAGTTATAAAAAAGCTGGAAAACAAATAAAAATTCAAATATCAAAATTAAAATTTAAAATGAAAAGCAGTTGACCCAAACCTCTTTGGTGTTTAGGTAGACATATAAACGTTCATATGTCCGGGTTCAAATCCTTCAGATCCTAGAGATTTGGATTCAAAACTTTTGCCAATTTCATGGGTTTTTTCCAAATTTTCCACTTTTATGGTTTTTTTTCCATATTTTTAATCAATTTGTATAATTTATTTTTGTTATTATTATTATTTTCTTGAATTATTAAATCTATTTTTTTTTATCTTTATTAGTTTTCAATTTAAGTATTATAATTGTTTTGAATTTTTGAATTTTTATTTTTCCTGATTTTAGTAAAATTTCAAATTTTTTATCGACCTTTTTGAAATTTTTATTTTTTTTTATTTTTCCAAATTTTTTCCAAATTTTTATAAATTTCCTCTTTTCTAATTTTTATCGATTTTTACAATTTTTTAATTTCTTTTTTTTTACTCTTTTGTTAGTTTTAATCAATTTTTACTATTTATTTTTATTTTAAACTTTTGAATTTATAAATTTATTTTTATTTTTTTCATTGCAATTTATTTATTTTCTTTATTTTTCCTGAATTTATATCAATTTTTAATTATATTTATTTATTTTTATCTCATTTTATTTGTTTTTATTATTATTTTTATATAAACCGCTACATCACCATTTTTTACCTGCTAGTGAACAGTAACATGTCACAATTTTTACGTGTGCAACAAGGAAGTTAGTTCGATGTTTAATATGTTATTGTTACAAGTTTCATTGTTTAAAGTGTTAGTGATTGAGTCTAAAGATTTAAAGTGCAAACTTTTGCCAACTTCATGATTTTTTATGCAATTTTCCCGTTTATTTTGTAAATAAACAAAAGAAAAAAATATAACATGCGTTTTCAGCTTTTGGTTTTGGATTTTAGTTTTTAGATTTGGTTTTTGTTTTTGGTTTTGCTCTATATTTATTTTTTTAAATCAGTAAATTATTTAAGAAAAATAAAACAATAAATTATTTTAAAAGTTACCATTGAAATTTATCAAAACAAAGTGACTGTTATTTAAATAAAAAAATAAATTAACATGTTTTAAATTACATGATTTAAATAAATGATTAATAATAGAAAATTTTATTTTGTTAAGAATATTAAATACCTTTGGACCTGAAATTAATAATTGATTTTTTGCTCCATTAAGGTGGAAAGTTTAATCAATGTTTTTGGAGTTTTTCCTTAATAATAAGTCCAAAAAACAAACCATATAATTTGTCCTAAAAAAAAAGTAAGCTCAAGACTATATCCCATAAATAGCCACCGATTTAATTTAAGTGATGCAATTCAGTTAGCTATATGGCTTGTATTATTTGTAACACTTTAGAAAGAGTACAAATATAAATGATAAATTGTATTAATAGATAAAAAACTATATTTTAATAGAGTAGATTTTAGCTTTTGGTTTTGGATCTTAGTTTATTAGATTTGGTTCTTTTGCTTTACATTTATTTTTTAAAATCAGTAAATTATTTAATAAAAATAAAACAATAAATTATTCTAAAAGTTACCATTGAAAGTTATCAAAACAAAGTGATTGTTATTTAAAATAAAAAATACATTAAGATGTTTTAAAGTACATGATTTAAATAAATGATTAATAATAGACAATTTTTTTTGTTAAAAATATTAAATACATTTGGGCCTGAAAATACTAACTGATTTTTGATCCATTAAGGTGGAAAGTTTATTCAATGTTTTTTTGGAATTTTTTCCTTAATACTAAGCCCAAAAACCAAACCATATAATTTGTCCTAAAAACAAAAGTAACTCCAATACTTTATCTCATAAATAACCACATGTTTAGTTTAAGTAATGCGGTTCAATTAATTATATGGCTTATATTATTTGTAACACTCTAGAAAGAGTCCAAATTTAAATGACAATCTGTATTAATAGATAAAAAAGAGTCTATTTTAATAGAATAGTTCGATTTGATAAAACAAGAGGTGTCAAAAATAACTCATGGGTTGACCCAATCCAAATTAATTTATTAATCCAAATAATTTTCTTATCTAGTGGATTAATAAGTTAATAGGTTAATAGATTAACAGGTAAATTAACTAATAAATTAATGGATTAACACATTAAATAGGTTTATTGGGTTGGATCAACTCTGACCCATTTAATTTTTAATTAAGAAAAAAAGAAAAACCTTAAAATTGTGAAATCGATCTCGTCTTGTCACTCTCTTCTCAACTCTTATCTTCACATGAGATACTAAAATATCATGTTATGAAACTTTGCTTTTCTGTTTTTTAAGTGTTTTGATCTTATGAAACATTGTTTCTCTGTTTCTTAACTGTTCTAGAAAATATCTTGTTATGAAACTTTGCTTATCTGTTTCTTAAATGTTTTGATGTTGGGTTTTTCAATTTGATCAACTTGGTCTTAACTTAAAATGGTTCATTACAAATTCATCTAACCCATTTAATTTAATAGGTCATGGATCAACTCAACATATTTATCAACAGTCAACATAATTGGATTATGGGTTGGATTGACCCATTTAACATATTTTGATATCCCTAGGCAGAACACTAGATTTAGCATAATGCTATTTATTATCCAATCAAGATTTATTACAAAAGTATTTAGATTAACATTTACAAGATGCTAATAATCTCCAAATGTTCTTTGTTCATTGCTCTTATATGAAGCTTTTGGTAGAACATTTGGAGAACATTTGCTAATGTTCTCTAAATTTTCTTTACAAAAGTTTTTGGTAATCATTTACAGTTATATTATATAAAAAACAAAAATACATAATTTCTCTTATTTAATAAAGTAAACATTATTTTTCTATCCAACAATTAAATCTATATTTTTAAAAATAAAAGTTGAAAGTAAATATTTTAACTTGTTAAATGAATACTATTTCACATTTAAATATAATATAATATATATAATTACATATATCATTTATTAAAATAATATATACTTATATTATACAAATATAAACATATCTATATATTATAAATATGAATGTATCTATATTATTTAAAATTAATTAAATTATATATCATATATTAAATTTTATGATAATTTTATATATGAATCTTATACTCATATATACCAATAATTAAAAATTTATGATAATTTTATATAATTAATTTATTTTATTTAGTAATATGAAAAGTTATGTTTATATCGAAAAATAAATTCTATATTTTTAAAAATAAATTAAAAACATTTAAATATAATTAAATAAGATTCACAATTTTAAAACTGTATATTACTAAATGTTCTACCAATCAATTTATTGAAAACTTTATTAAAAGCGTACAACTTCTCAACAATACTACTTTTATAATATACTGCTACTACTCTCAATCAAGGCCTAAGACTCTACTACCCAAACATATAACTTTATGTTTATACAAGTGATGTGTCCGCGCTACGTCCGGAGTGTCATTCTCTTTGTTTAATTTAGAGCACCTCCACCAATAAACTTTGGGAGGGGTTCACACGCAAAACGGAAAAAAATTAAAATATTACAAAAGCGATGAACCTGGCTCGCGGAGACTCACCCTAATGAACCGATTTATCTCTGTTTTCGTGGGCTCCATGCCACGTGGCGACCCACAATTGGTTCAATTACTTCTTTTTTGTTGGTAAAAGTAACGAAAAAATTAAAAAATATTAAATTTGAACTTCAAGGAGAGTTCATTACTGCGGGTGCTCTTAGATTTGAAGAAAAGGTTGTTTAGATTTATTTTATTTATAATGTATTTGAGTCAGTGCTGCATGAAATGATTACTAGTTCAATGTAAGCATGTACTCTCGAAGATAGTAACAAACATTTTAGTTAAAGTATCTTTCTCAAAATATCTGAGAATGGTTCTTTGTAAAGTTTCGGAGACGACAGTAAATATGTAATAATGGTTATCACGTCTTGCAATATGAATATAATATTTTGGTTCATTGAGTTATTTTAGTAATATTATGAAATGTTTATTTTATTGTATTCATACTTATAGAGCTGAAAGTTCACATATCTTTTAAAGAACTTGGTATCCAAGATTTGGACTTCTCATAAGCATACAACAAATAGTAATTGGGAAGTAGTAAGTAAGATCAAATCATAAATTAGTTTCCCTACATACTGAACAGCTTATAGTTCTATAAATCCATTGATCCATGCAAGGAAAACTGAAGATATGCCTATATAGAAGAGAGCATATCATGATTACACGGGTGTAGTTCTCCAAGCATATAGTACACGTTGTGTTTACTTCTTCGGCCTTTGGAAGCCTAATCATCCCTTCAAAGTCTTTGATGACATGGTCGACGTCCAGTCTTGCTGTTGTGGTGGGATTGTAGTCAGTGATCCTAATAGTTATATCAAGGTCACATGTACTGTTGTTCTCGCTAGGTGAAAGTTTGTTCATGACATACTGCTGGGGTCACAAATAATCATTGTTGAGTCGGAGTGGTGGATCTCATGGTCGGTTAACATGAACTCTATGTTCTATGTAGTGGAGTCACTAAAGTGTTCTTAGTTGTTGATTATAAACGGCAACCTCGAAAGAAATAAGTGATTGTTGTGTAGCGTCCGCCGTGGTACCACGCCTGAAAGGATGATACTGTGTGAGAGGTTCTAAGAAAGGAGGAGAACATTATTCATATTTTTTGTACTTTTGGTTGTTCTTGGTTAAATGCAGCATAAGCTGCCATTGGTGTACTTATAGGAATTGTGTTTTAGAACTTTAATTGGAAGAATTCTTGTAACCAGCTGTTTTAATGGCCATTTAATTACAGGCATTTATGTATGTTAATTTTTCTATGATGTATTACAGTATTTGTTGTCTTTTAATTATGATACTATATTTTTAAAAATATGGAATGTTGTTTTATGTGAAGTTTAACGAAATTTAAATACTTGTTTTTGAATAAATTAATGTGTTGGAAGGGAAATTCAAAAAGTAGAAAAAGAGTTTAGCATGGATGAAATGTAATATTTGTTGTGTTCTGATGTTATTGGCTAAGTATGGTTATCAGTAGAAATTATTTTAACGTGGTAAGACCGTATTTGTTTTTTATTTATAGATACATAATGTTGTTTATTGAAATATTTAATTTTAGGTATTATAGTTATTATATTTTAATCCTTTTTGTTTTTGGTGTTGTTTGATTTTATATAGAATGTAGTGTTCATATTTGTTTGCTTGGAATGAAGGCATTGTATATTGTATTGTGAGTATAATAATATTTATTTAAGTACATAAGCTGCTTCGTACATAATAGTAGCTGCATTATTAATGTAAATATTGAGACTGAATAACATATTTTAAAATATTTACTAATATAATAATCTTATGGTATTTTTGGGAAAAAGTTTTCCAGCTACACGAAGTTTACACTAATATGATGGAAACCATCCAATATATAAAAATGTGTCAAGAACTACACGAAGTATATGTTAATACATGCCACATGTACGAAGTAAATGATATTATGGTGGCAACATCACAATCGGATTTAATTGTTCTTAAGCTAAGTTAACGGGGTCAATCTGTAATTTATGAAACTTAATAAACTTAATTGATTTTAATTATTAAAGTTAATAAAATTAATAAACTTAATAAACATAATATTTTTTAAAACTTAATAAAATTAATAAACTTAATAAACTTAATATTTTTTGTTAAACTTAATAAATTTATTAAACTTAATAAATTTATTAAACTTAATAAAATTATTAAACTTCATAAACTTCATAAACTTAATAAACTTAACAAACTTAATAAATTATAAACTTAATAAGTTATTAAACTTAAAATACTTAACAAACTTAATAAACTTAATGATTTATTAAGTTTAATACATCTTATTAAGTTTAATAAATCTTATTAAACTCCATTGATTGCGTCTGAGAACGGAGAAGAAGAGACTTTGGTGTCGGAGACGGAAGATGAGACCAAGCTCTAGAATCAGCGTTCAGTTCGCGAAGAAGATATGGGCATTTTCATTGGGTTAAACTCTGTAACGAATCTGTAAAAGAAACTCATGTTATATCACGTTAATGAAACACATCGTTTGAAAGGAGGGACAGATGTCGCTTTCTCCTTACCCGAATTAATGACCTAGCGGCCTGAGAAGGGAATGAACTGTACTTTATATATAAAGATGTTTTTAAAAAAAATTGATGATATCTAGTTTATCTTTGAAATGACTTGGTATCCTAGTCGTGATCTATAAAAAAAATTTGTTAAAAGAAACATGAGAAACTTTTGTCATCAAGTAATAAAAAAAACTCCTTATTGTGAACAGTTTCAAACATGTATCTTGGAATGCAAGTCACAAAATTGTGTAAAGAAAACGTCTCTAAGCACTTGTATATCATCTGCTGGGCCTGAAGCAAAGCATAAGAAAATCAATGTAAACAGAAAACGAAAGCCCAAATCAAAAAACAATGTCCAATTTGAAAATATCAGTGAATAATAGAATGACACATTCATTCTCACGATGGTTGATTACATTGATACCCTTAATGAATTAAAAATAGTTGAAAATAGTATTATTAATTCTTTTATTTTTAGTTTTCCCTTTTCAAAAATTTCCAAAACAATATGTAATAAAAAGGCATTTTTTATAAAGTCATAAAAACAAATTTAAAACGAAAATATATGTATATATAATATGATTTCATAAAAAGGAAAGTTGACAAAATAGTAATAATACATTTCAAAATATTTTTAAATAACATAAAAATGTGTATATATAATATAATTTCATAAAAAAATGAAAGTTCAAAAAATAGTAATAATACATTTAAAAATATTTTTAAATAACATAAAATATACTTTTAGAGTAATAAAATAGTTTATAATTAGTATTATTGAATTTTTATTTATTTTTCATATATTTAGTTGACTATAATATCTTTCAATTACAGAAAATTATCTAGAACTTATATTTTACTTATATAATATTATTTTCAAATACAATCACANTACATTTAAAAATATTTTTAAATAACATAAAATATACTTTTAGAGTAATAAAATAGTTTATAATTAGTATTATTGAATTTTTATTTATTTTTCATATATTTAGTTGACTATAATATCTTTCAATTACAGAAAATTATCTAGAACTTATATTTTACTTATATAATATTATTTTCAAATACAATCACAATTTTGTGTAGTGTTTATTTTTAAGAGATATTAAAAACTAAAAATAAATTACAATAAACATCGTTTGGTCAAAATAATTGTTCTAATGAGCTAGATATATGATATTTTATCATTATTAAAATTATTTATTTTATTAATATTAATTCTTTTAAATTTTATGTTTTATGTTTGTGAAACTAAATATAACCATAATCAAAATATCAAAGCAAATCTGAATTCTCAATTTAAGATTATTTAAAATAAATTTCAGTTTACATTCAATAAATCTAAAGCCTAAAGTTATTTAGAATTTATAAATGCATGTAACCTTTTATTGATCATATGATAACTCATAACATATTAAAAAATAAAAATAAATACTAACCAACTCTTACAATTTTAGTTCTTTTGTAAAATTTATATATATCCATGAGACTTTAGAATATTTTGTTATATTAATTTACGTAATTTGGAATCAGACACTTTAGTTAATTTTTAATTCATTCTAAGCACAATATATCTTAAGTTATACATAATTTTCCTAAAATATATTTACATATCTAAGACAACACCCATCATATGCAAATAAGTAACTAATTAAAAATTAATATATTTTAAAAATATTACAGCGAATTCAGAGATACAATCTAATTTATCCAAATGATAACTAAACCAACCGTAAAACAACAAAATTGACTAGATATAACATATATAAAATTACAGTATAAGTAAAGTAATATAATACTATTAATATAAATGATGCATAAAATTATAAATTAATTTAAAATTAAAAGTAAATAATAATCAATTATTATTATATATTTAATTTAAAAATATTTATACCCGTGCATGAGCACGGGAAAATCACCTAGTTCTACTTTATTTATAAAGAAGTACATATGGACAAAATAGATCGAGCGTGCAAAGACTATATGTCCTTGTAGTTTGAGTCTAGGTATTAACTTAAGTTCAAAAGTTCTGAAACTTTTGCCTAAACTGTTAAATTTACGAAATGGTTTAGTTTTGAAGACATTTTACGAGGATGTAGTAATTTTTCCAACAATATATAAGTTTACCAAATCATACTAAAAAAAAAAACGCAATCAAGAAATCAACACTATAATAACATAAGTATAACATCGTCAGATCTAAAAACAACATAAGCTAACAACTAAATTACAAACTTATTTATCTACGAATTAATTATTAGTTTAAAATTTAATTACACATAAACAGATGGTTTTGATCGATTTACTCTTAACCAAACCATTCAAGATCAATTAAACCAAACAAAAAAAATCTAATTTGCTTATATAATTTCTCATTTTTCTTAAATTATCATCTTTTTAATATGTTTTTCTTCTACCAACTTAGTTTACAGGGTCTAATATATTAATTATTAGGAAAACATGGATTGTGCTACAGTAAATGGGGTAAAAATATAAATATCACAACAAATTAGAAAAATAAATTCTAAACTAACAAACTATTAATAATATAAAATTAATAAAGTTAAAAGTGTTTTATAAAATACCATTAATTTTTAATATTGTTGTATAACACTTTAAAATACACACACACACACACACACACATACATATATATATATATTCGTAATAATAAAAAGGACAAATCTCTCAAATAGACATTTTTAAGTTTTTATCACAAAAATAGACCTCAAAAACTAAAATAACCAAAAATATATATCTATATATTTTTTTTAATTTTTTGTAAAAAAAAACTTAAAATCATACCCTAAAAACCCCACTCCTAAAATCTAAACGAAGAAAGTCTAAGATTAGTTAATCCAAAGGGTTAAGTGTTTATTTACTTATTTTTGATAAAACTTTTAAGTTTATTTTGGTCACTAGGTGATTTTCCCGTGCTCATGCACGGGTATGAATATTTATAAAGTAAAGATATTGTAATATATTCTAATTTATTAATTTAGATAGAAGTTTACTTTTAATTATAAATTAATTTATAATTTATATGTATAACTTATATTAATAATATTATATTATTTTAATTAGACATATGATTTGGGAGATGTTATATTTAATCGGTTTGGTTGCTTTTTTTAGTCAATAGTCGATTTGGTTATACTTGTGTTTTTAGATTGCATTTATTTTTTCTGAATTCACCTATAATATTTTTCTTCTAAATATACTAAAACTTTGATTATTATTGCATTTAGATTAGTTATTGTCTTAAATATGTAAATATATTTTAGTAAGATTATGTATAACTTAATATATATTATGCTTATAATGAAATTAAAAATAAACTGAAATTTTGACTCAAAATTACATAAATGAATATAACAATAATATTCTGAAGTATCATTCATATATATAAATTTTATAAAAAACTAAATTATAACAGTTGGTTAATAATCTTTTTTCTATATTGATATTTTTGAGTCATCATGTAATCTATATGTATAAAAATAAATAAATAATTATTCTAAAATTCTATGTTTTTGTTGTAGTTAGATCTTTTATTTTGAGTATAAGTTAGATGCGTTCCGTTACTCGTTTTGTGAATATATTGAGTTATATATTTTTTCTAATTCAAATGCAAATATAATTTTTTTATTCTAATTAAATAAAATCAAATTAGATTTATTTATCGCTTACAAGTATTTTTATAATATTTTTAATAATTGGATATATGTTGATTTTTAAGAAATATTAAAAAATAAAGTGACGATCAATGGGAATTTACATACAATGTGTATAAAGGTAAAATTCAAAATTTCATGAGCACATATTAATATTTACAATAATTAAATATTTATAAATTCTAAATTATTTTATGTCTTAGATTTCTTAAAAGGTAAACTGAAATGTATTTTAAACAATCTTAAAAATAAGAACTTAGATTTACTTGAGTATTTTGATTATTTATATATTAAGTTCCACAAACATACAAAATATAAAATTAAAAAGCAAACTAAATATTAAAAAGAATATTTAATAATGATAAAATATAATATTTATATTTCATTAATAGTGTATAGTGCTACGCTATTTAAATTTTTTTTGAAATTATTTGATCAAATTATTTATTTTTGTAACAAAAAGTTTTAATTTCATTTTTAATATATCTTAAATAAACACTAAATATGGAAAATTTCAAAAATATTATCAAATTTCGTTTATATATAAATATTTATATTTCATAAACATTTCCTTTTTTATTTATGTGCTTTAAAAAAGTAAACTTAAATTACAAAAATTAAGGAAAAATCTTATTATGAAAAAGGAAATACATTATTAACATTTAATATTTTTATTTCATTAAGGGTATCTATGTAATCAACCATCGTGAAAGTTAACATAAGCGCGACACGTAGGAAACTGACTTCTCAAATAATATTATAGAGATTTTTATTTTTGAAATACGTATTTGTGACAAAATATTTTTTAGGTTTATCTTAGGGAATTTCTCCAATAAAAATATAAAATATAAAAAGGTTTTCAATATCTTAAAACATATTTTCTTTTTTATATTTTTATTTATGTAATTAATATTTTGACGTCATTAATTGTAATTATTTTTGTGATGTTAGCTATATAACAACATAAAATTCATGGATGGTACCATGCATATCATATAATTCCTGTAGTTGAGTGTCTATTTTTTTTTACTTTGCATGTTTAGCTATGTGATGACCGATACTTCATATAGCTTGCAATGATTTTTCCTTAAACATATGTAAGAGAACCATGATATATATAATTTCAAAAACAATATGTAAATATAAAACATTATAAATGGAAATACTACATTAAACATATGTAAGATCACCATTTTATATTTTTAAAAAATAATCTGAAAATATTGATGATATAATTACCTTATTATGTTTAGTTTTATATCTTCGAAATATAGATATAATGTATAATTTTACATTTTAATATTACTGATAAATATAATTTCGAAAATAATAACTAATATGTAAATATACAACATTATTATAAATGGAAATACTACATTAAACATATGTAAGATTACCATGATATGTATAATTTCGAAAAATATGTAAATATAAAACATTAGAAATGGAAATACTTTAAACATATGTAAGATCACCATTTACTGTTTTAAAAAATAATCTGAAAGTATTGATAATATTATTGCCTTATTATGTTTAGTTTTATATTTTCGAAATATTGATATAATGTATAGTTTTACATTTTAATATAATATAAGAATTATATATGTAATAATAAGAAAATACACAATTTAAAAATAGAAAAAGTACATTAAGCATATATTTTAAATGCAATATAAATGGAAATACTACATTAAACATATGTAAGATTATCATGATATATATAATTTCAAAAAAATATGTAAATATAAAACATTAGAAATGGAAATACTACATTTAACATATGTAAGAACACTATTTTACATTTTAAAAACTAATACGAAAATATTGATAATATTATTATCTTATTATGCTTAGTTTTATATTTTTGATATATTGATATTATTGTATGGTTTTACATTTTAATATTAAATAATATGAAAATACACAATTTAATAAAAAAAGTTTATTAAGCATTAAACATCTATCTTAAATGCAAAATATAGATATTATTACATTAAACATATGTAAGATCACCATTATACATTTTTAGAAAATAATCCAAAAATATTGATAATATTATTACCTTATTATATTTAGTTTTATATTTTTGAAATATTCTTATAATGTATAATTTTACATTTTAATATATAATATAAGAATTATATATAATAATAATAATAATAATAAGAAAAGACACAATTTAAAAACGGAAAAATTACATTAAGCATTAAACAAATATCTTAAATTCAAAATAAATGGAAATACTACTGTAAACATATGTACGATTACCATGATATATATATATATATATATAATTTCGAAAAAATTATGTAAATATAAAACATTAGAAACGGAAATACTACATTAAACATATGTAAGATCACTATTTTACATTTTTTAAAAAATAATACGAAAATATTCATAATATTATTACTTTATTATGTTTAGTTTTACATTTTCGAAATATTGATATTATGTATGGCTTTACATTTTAATATATAATATAAGAATTATATATATAATAATATAAGATTAGGTTTTAGGGTTTAGAATTGAAGTTTAGGGTTTAGATTTGAATGTTTAGGGTTTAAAGTTAAAATTGTGATTTAGGGCTTAGGCTTTAGGGTTTAGAGTTTATTTCTATGGTTTAGGTTTAGGCTTTAGGGTTTAGAATTAAGGTTTAAAATTTAAGGTAATTTTTTTAGTGCTAAAGATTGAGAATTGTTTTTAGGGTTTAGGGTTCATTGTTGATGGTTTAGGATTTATAAAGATTTAGGGTTTAGAATTGATGTTTTAGGGTTGAAGGTGTATAGTTAGTATATTAGGGTTTAGGGTTTAGTAATGTTTAGAGTTATTATTAATTTAAACTGAGGGTATTAGAGACATTTTGCTCAATGATAAATATCATTTTTGTGACTTTTCTTTTCTGTTGCTATTTTGGAGACAAAAACTTCAAAACTGCTATTTTGGTCAGTTGCCTATAATAATAATGATAACTAGATTTTGACACGCGCAACCGCGCGGGTGTTTGTTTTCGTTTATAGTTATATAAACATTTTGTTTTCACTTGTAAATTGGTATATATTATAGTAATCACATATTTACGATATGTATAGTAAATGTTTTTCAAACATAATAATATTATATAATAAGTATTTTAATCAAATAGATTGTTTTAAATTTTCTATATTATACATGACTTTCAAACATGTGTTTGTTTCTTCTTCTATATTTTATTTTTTGTTAGATTAGTATTTCATTTTTAGATAAAGTAATATAAATAGAGCTTGATTAAATATTAGTGTAATTTAATTTGCAAAGATAATATAAACTTCGAAGAATTTTTTGCTAAAAACTAAACTTATAGGTTCATAAATTAATATTATAAAAAGTTTATTAAAAATGAACTTTTTAAACAATTTCTTTTTTTTTTTAACAATACAATTTTAAAATTTTACATCAAAATAAATTTATCTAATATATATAACGTGTAAATTTTGTTAAGGTATATAAATATTACATATTAATAATCTGTGATTTTTGTTAATATATTCTTGATGCATTTAACTATTATTAACATATTTCCTTATAAATAATAGAAGATTCCTAAATTTATATCTATTGACATATTTTGCGTGACTAAGTTGGAAGGTATGGGGTAATTTACCAAAACAAAATTGTTAAGCACATTATAAGATATAATAATGATAATATTATTAGAGAGTTAATGTAACATAACTTTCTAGTAACAGTCCATTTTTAAAAAAATCACACATGAAATCAAGTCATGACTTCTGTTTTAATATATAAGATAAATATATACACATATTGAAAAGTAAATATAGATAGTAAGTAAATATATATATTATACGAAAATAATAATAATAAATAAACACAAAATTTAAAATTTTGAAAAAAACATTAAACATTTATTTTAAAATGTTAAATATAGATATTAAGTAAAATAAAGTAAAAGAGATGGACATACTCGGTATAAAGAAAAATAAATGATAAGTAAATACACAGTTTTAAAATGAAAATAGTACATTAAAAAGTAAATATACATTTAATTATTTAAATATAGATATGCAGTAAATATATAATACACCAAAATAATGATAATAAGTAAATAAAGAATTGAAAAGGTGAATATGTACACTTAACATTACACATCTTTTTAAAAATGTAAAATATAAATATTAATAAAAATAAAGTATAGGAACTGAAAATACACAGTATAATGAAAAATAAATAATAAATAAATACATAATTTAAAAATGTAAATATAACATTTAAAAGTATACATTTAAATAAAATATATAATATACCAAAATAATAATAAATAAATACACAATTTAAAAAATGGGAAAGATACATTAATCATTAAACATCCATGTTAAAGTGTAAAATATAGATATTAATTAAATAAAATGTAAAATAGAAATACACAATATAAGGAAAATAAATAATAAGTACATACATAATTTAAAAATGGAAATATTACATTAAAAATTCAACATATATCTTAAAATGTTAAACTATATATTACGTGATATAAAGTATAAAAAATGGAAATACAGAATATAAGGAAAAATAAATAATAGTTAAATATAAAATTTTAAAAATGGAATACTACATTAAAAACTTATATTAAAATGTTAAAAATAAGTAAATAAGTAATATACAATATAAAAATGAAATACCATATTAAACAAAAAAAAATGTATAATTTTACATCAAACAATTTATTATAAAACTCATTATTTCATCGGCATCAACCTCACACCCATTAAAAAATATTCTAAAGAACTTCAGGAAAAAATACAATGGCTCCACTATCAACTTTTGCCGTCCCAAAACGTTTGCTGACCTCAAAGGAGATTTCTATAAGAACGAACTTTAAGTTAGGCTGATTCATTGATAGAAAGCCCGTAACTTCCAAAACATAAACCTACTAATAGGAATTGATATTCTCCTCATAGACTCAAAGGTATTCCCCCAAATTAAACTATTCTAAGCCATAATTTTCTTGGGTATCAAATTACTTTTTTGGCCCAATTGATTTTAAATATTCAAAATGATATAATCCCAATATTATATAAAAATATATCAACTTTTTGTGTAATATTTTTGATTAAATAACTTTAATTGACTAGTAGTAATGTTATATATGCTTAAAATATAGTTTTTAAAAAGCTTTCAAATAGAGTTTAAAGAAAATCATCGTTGATGAATTTAATTTCTTAAATTAGATTATTATTTAAAACTTTGGTTTTTTAAAACATAGTGAGTTATAAATATCGATAATAGAGTTGGTGAATATAAGCATGAAGAGAAAAGTATAAACATTTAATTTTCAAGTAAGAAATTCAGATTTTTATATAGTTTTTAAAGTATACATAAACTATATAAAAACTAATCTTCCAAACTTAAACTATTATATTATATATATAATGTTGTTAAATAAAAATATTTTAAGCAATTTGTTGTCAAAATAAACAAAATAAATGGTTATTCACATATAATGATTAAGATGTATATTATACTATCATATCACATGCATTAGATATGTTTTGATATATCATTATCATTTAGGTTAAGTATACGAACAACACAAATTCAAAGATAATAAAAAATACTCACAAAAACACTACAATACGATAATTTTAATCTCAATAACATAAAATTCAAAATAAAATGTTCTTTTTAACACTTTTTTGAACATTCAAAATATAATGTTTAAAAAAATAGGGATATACTTAATATTTTTGAAAATCAAAGATGTTCTTCGCGTAACACGGATTAATTTCTAGTATATAGGGAATTTGGAAGAAGAAAGCCATGTGAACAAGATGATACTCATCTCGTTTTGATCTCTACTAAATGAAAGTTGCAAACTTATTTACACCTGAGTTACTCTTTCAAACTTTTAATTACTCGTAAACCGTTGATTTTAATCGGTAAACTGGTTTTAGTAAGTTTACTCTTAATCAAAATAATTTAAAATCAATTAAACCAAATCATCATCAAATCCAAAGCTTACCATAATGAAGTTAAAACATAATGAAACAACAAGCTTACCATTTTGAACAATTTTACTTTGACACCTACAAAATTTCTGCAATCACAGAAACAAGAATTAGTCAAAATGAAATAAAACGATTAGAAACAAGAGATTTTTGCAAATTTGACTCAAAACTCAAAGTTAAACACAAAACTAACCTTTCTTGTTTTTTGATTTTTCGTTTGTCTTATTCACCCTATCTATTCACATTATTTACGAAAATGCCATTACATTTTTTTTTAAAAATATTGTTTTTTTACTCTCTCAACCTCACCATCTTCAAGTATTTACAAGATTGACATTGCCATCAATACCCTAACTACCATGAACAACCAATTTGAAGCTCTTAATGCACCTAAAATCGATTTACACTCTTTCTTTCTCAATTGTTATGAACTAAAAACAACATCTATTTCACTTTGTCTCCATATTCATACAAAAAACCCAAGCTTTTGATTCAAAATTTTTTTATGGTTGATAGAGCCATTTAAGCATACAATTCTTGGTGGGTTACTTTCATTTGATATTCTGGGTGGTTGGAGAAGACTTTGTGTGCTAAGAAAGTCATCTCACCTAGTTTAAGGTATGAAATTGAAATTCTTTCCAGATCTGTTCGAGTAGAAGACTTACTCGTAAGTCTTCTGGATGAGCTGGACGACTTACTAGCTGGACGACTTACTTCTAAGTCTTCCAGCTTTGTATGCTAAAAAAAAAAAATCTAGACGACTTATAAGTAAGTCTTCTAGGAAAAATGGGCTAGTTTTGCATTTGACCGAATTGTGTCAGATATTTGACTTTTCCTGGACGACTTACAAGTAAGTCGTCTCCGGGAAAGTTAAAATTTCAATATTTTATTAAATCTAGACGACTTACGGATAAGTCGTCTTAGGTTAGTTTTGTAATTGAAAAAAAAACTTTAATTATAATATTTTCCAGAAGACTTAATTTAAAGTCGTCCAGTCAGACGACTTATTTTAAAGTCGTCTAGTCAGACGACTTATTCTAAAGTCGTCTGAGATAAGTAAAGTCGTTCAGAACTTTTTCCGGTCAAACTTTGCTTATCTCGGACGACTTTCGAATAAGTCGTCATACTGGATGACTTTAAATTAAGTCTTCTGGGAAAAGTTAAAATTAAAGTTTTATTTTTCAATTACAAAATTAACCTAAGACGACTTATCCGTAAGTCGTCTAGATTTAATAAAATATTGAAATTTTAACTTTCCCGGAGACGACTTACTGGTAAGTCATCCAGGAAAAGTCAAATATCGGACACAATTTGATCAAATGCAAAACTAGCCCGTTTTTCCTAGATGACTTACTTATAAGTCGTCTAGATTTTTTTTTAACATACAAAGCTGGACGACTTAGAAGTAAGTCGTCTCATTTAAATTTCAATTGCAAAAATGACCTGTCTGGAATACTTAAAGTTAAGTCGTCTGGACGACTTACGGTTAAGTCGTCTGGACGACTTACGGTTAAGTCGTCTGGACGACTTACTTGTATGTCGTCTGCGTCAATGACTAATAATTAAGTCATCTGGAAAGTCTTCCAGCTGGATGACTTTCCAGATGACTTAATTATTAGTCTTCTACTAAGTCGTCCAGGCTTTATGAGTATGTATTAAGAATTTGTGTTAGTCTTCTTAGATGACTAATAATTAAGTCATCTGGAAATTCTTCCAGCTAGATGACTTTCCAGAAGACTTAATTATAAGTCTTCTACTAAGTCGTCCAGGCTTTATGAGTATGCAATAAGATTTTGTGTTGGTCTTCTCAGATGACTAATAATTAAGTCATCTGGAAAGTCTTCCAGCTAGATGACTTTCCAGACGACTTAATTATTAGTCTTCTACTAAGTAATCTAGGATTTATGAGTATGTATTAAGAATTTGTGTTAGTTTTCTTAGATGACTAATAATTGAGTCATCTGGAAAATCTTCCAACTAGATGACTTTCCAGACGACTTAATTATTAGTCTTCTACTAAGTCGTCCAGGCTTTATGAGTATGTCTTAAGAATTTGTGTTAGTCTTTTCAGATGTCTAATAATTAAGTCATCTTGAAAGTCTTCCAGTTGGATGACTTTCCAGACGACTTAATTATTAGTCTTCTACTACGTCGTCCAGGCTTTATGAAATAATTCAGTCAAATCCAGTAATGTTTGATCTTCTGTGAATTTTACTAAGTGTTCTTGGTTGAATAGAGTGATAAAAATATTTTTTGAATTACTTGTATTTTAAAAAGTGTTAAATAAGTTCATGATATGTAAATCTCATATTTTCAAAATATTTTTAATTCCTTAATTTTACTAAATTTAACTAAGTTTTTCAACACAACTTTGTAAAAAATGTAATATCTTTAACACCAATGATGATTTGTTGGAAGAAAGGTTAAAATGCTTCTTAAAATGTTGTATCAATACGAGACTACCAACATTCTTGTTTATTTAGATGAACAGAAAGCTATTGTGATTTATTATTGCATATGGGAGATCCAAAAGATAAAAAAGTTATTGAAGTCTATTATATTATTTCATTGATTTGTAAATGTGTAAACACTTTTTTTACACATATATTACATCTTGGGAACTGATTTTACAAAACTATCATAGATCATTCTTTTACAAAGACAAGTTTGGACTCCATTTGATATGAAAGAAGACAGCGTCAGAAAACTTCCAGGAAGTCTAGACAACTTCCAGACGACTTACAAGAATTCCAGATGACTTACAGGAAGCCCAGACGACTTCCAGGTAAGTCATCTCAGAAGTCTTCCAGATCTAAAAAACCTCCATTTCAAGCCCGGATCTGAAAAACATGCATATCAAAAAACATTCAAATGGCTTAATACACACAGAAAATGAGTGAAAGATTAGATATATATACTTTTATAGAACACATAACATACATATCCAAATGAAGATGAGAACCATTTGATTAAAAATCTGCAAAAAAAAGATAGATTAGTGAGAAAAACATGAGACAAAACAGAAAAATTCATATAAAGTTAATAGATTTATCTTTAAATGAGTGGAATATGAGAATCATGTGATGAAAAATCTACAAAAACAAGATAAATTAATGAGAAAGACATGAGACAAAAATAATAACTTGATATAAAGTTTGGTATTTATAAGTTCAAAGAGATTACAGAGAGGTTGGAGAGTTCTAGAAAGACGAACATTACATTTTTGTTGGAGACATTTGAGAGGAGGAGAGAGAATGTGTAAATTTTTCTTTATATAGGGAAACAAAAAAAAATTATTAGGTTAAATATTTTCGATTCAGATGACTGAAATGTAAGTTGTCCAGGAGACTTTAATAATTTTAGCAGGAAACTAAAATATTTCTAGCGGGAAACTAAAATAGAAGACTTTGTAGACGACTTACAAGTAAGTCGTCCAGCCAGAAGACTTACAAGTAAGTCGTCCAGCCAGAAGACTTACAAGTAAGTCGTCCAGCCAGAAGACTTACAAGTAAGTCGTCCAGAAGACTTACAAGTAAGTTGTCTGGTTTAAATTATTCAAGCGGGAAAATAAATTTTTTAAAAATTTTAGGCGGGAATAAGTTGTTTGTGTAAAATTATTTACCAGACGACTGATATTTCAGTCGTCCAGACCCTAAACCCTAAACTAAATTGACTAAATTAACTACTTAACCACGTTATAAAATCAAATTATACTTAAATAGTGTTTACTATATACAGAAATACACACACTTAGGTAAATTTAAATTTTTCAAAAAACATTTATGCTTTCGAAAATCTAACCCTAAGAAATACATACAATACTACAACATATGTTGGCAAACCCTAAACCAAAGAATATCATGACTTACTACTTTCACTCATCTATGTTAAAAATAATTAAATTTGTTCTATCTTAATTTATATCTCTTAAAACTGGTGTTAATAACATGATTTCAATTTTTCACTTATCTAAATATTTTCTTACAAATTTTTTAAATTATTTTTAAGAATAACTATATTAGACGACTAAATCATCCAGACAACTTAGTTGAAAGTCGTCTGGATAGAATACTTAAGGGGTTAGAAAGGTAAAAGAGGTTGGGGTTTTTTGTTTGTTAACAAGGGGCTGGTTGTAATTTTAATAGCTTGTTAAATTATTTTTGCATTTGATTCATGTTTGAGTTTACTTTTGAATTTGAAACAAAGTTTTGAGTCATATTTGATAAATTTCCCTAGAAACAAAGTAAGAACGGGCTTGTTGATAAATTTAGTTATATCGTACGATCGTAGTTGCAACAAAATATCGGCACAGATCTTACACAACATAGACTATTACTTGAGTATAAGACCATGCTTACAATCAACAAGTATGTTTAAGTCTCGTCCGAGTTTCATCTTTAAACGATTTCATTAAGACTAGATCTTATTAATAAACGACAGTAAAAGAACATACCGATTACAGCAAGAACAAAGACAATCAAGGACGACAAACAAAGGTATTGCTCATCTAAACATTAACATACAATACTATGCAGATCGAATAAACATCTAAGATCGGAGAAAGAGACTTAAGAAAAATAACGAAGAAACGGACTGACCTTAGAGTATATGCTTCTTCTTATATAGGGTTTCGCTCTTTTTTTTGTGAGTCTTTTTCGGCCCCATAATTAAAATTTTGTTCTCTTCATGAAACCCTGGCCTCTTACAACCGTCATGCATGTTTTAACCCCCAGTGAATTTTTATTCTATATAAAACCCCCAAACATCTGTTATTGGAAAATTAAAACCCCACTGGATTCAAAATCTCATCACTCTTTTCGATTCTATAAACCCTAAACAATCCCAAAGTCGAATACCAGACGTTTCAGTTTCATCCATCTCTTCCTTCTCGTAAGGGTAAGTAGTCTCCCATCTCATCTTCTTCTTCGAGTCTTACTCTTACTGCG
The DNA here is from genome assembly GCA_932364175.1 of Eruca vesicaria subsp. sativa. NCBI lineage: Eukaryota > Viridiplantae > Streptophyta > Magnoliopsida > Brassicales > Brassicaceae > Eruca > Eruca vesicaria. The sequence goes on from CAKOAT010335154.1 coordinate 98,680, forward strand.
TAGAATCTATCTTTACGACCTTTCCTATCTTTTTCTTTGGTGACTAATTCTTGGATCCTGCGGTGAATCTCTCTTTGTTTTTGTCTTTTCAAGCCATTGTTCCTCTTCCGTGTAAAGGTCAGTTTTTGCTTACAAAAACTCCCAAAACAAACCTGCTCTTCGTTTGCAATAAATGGTTGTACGGAGGTTTTCAGACAATAAACAAGGGGGAGTTCCTTGGTTTTCTTAAATCTTAGCTGTGAAATTAAGTTTTCTTGCCTCGCTCTAACTTATTATTTCTTCAAAAACTCTTATCTAATTACTAGACAAAACCGTGAAATTGTGGTTCTTGTAGCAATACACTGTTCCAAAACTTTGCTTGGAGACTACAAATAAAATTTTATTATGGAAAGAACTTTGCGTCTCACTTCCAAATCGGTTTGGTTTCAGGTTCTGCAGCATGTCAGTTCTTATTGTCACAAATCTTGGGGACATTGTCATTGATTTGTACTCCAATAAATGCCCTTTGACTTGCAAGAACTTCCTCAAGCTCTGCAAGTATCTCTCTCTCTCTCTCTCTACCCTAAGCTTTCATCTTTTTGGTACTCACTATTTTTCAACCTTTCCTTTTTTTTTTTGGTTAGGATCAAGTACTACAATGGGTGCCTATTCCACACTGTGCAGAAGGATTTCACTGCACAAACCGGTGATCCTACTGCTACAGGACTTGGTGGTGATTCTATCTACAAGTAAGTACGATGTTATATCCTTACTTTCATTTCATTTGTGATCATCTTTTTCCTTTTGAATCCTTCACTCTGCAGCTTTTCCACCTCCTTTTTTCTTGTTTTCTACTGTCCAAATAAACCTGTCAAGACTTTATCCTAAATCATCGTCTGCGTGTTGTTTTCAATTTCCAGATTTCTGTATGGTGAGCACGCCCGGTTTTTTGGAGATGAGATTCATCTTGATTTAAAACATTTAAAGACTGGTACTGTTGCAATGGCTAGTGGTGGTGAAAATCTCAATGCTTCCCAGGTAAGCCAAAATAATTTTGCTTCAACTAACAAGTCTATGATGGTATAAATTTCTCTGAACAACAGACCATTGTGTTGTGGATCAAATGTAATATGTTTGTTTTCTTTGCAGTTTTATTTCACACTTCGTGATGGTCTCGACTATCTTGATGGAAAACACACTGTAAGCAAGCACATCATTTACTCCTAATTTTCCTTTGTATATACATGTTATTTACAAATACTATGCCATTTTTCAGGTGTTTGGGGAGATTGCAGAAGGGTTTGACACTTTGACTAGGATAAATGAAGCTTATGTTGATGCCAAAAACAGGCCATATAAAAACATTAGAATCAAGCACACATGCATACTTGAAGATCCGTTTGATGATCCCCCAGAACTGGCTGAGATGATACCAGATGCTTCTCCCGAAGGAAAACCCAAGGAAGAGGTCGAAGTTGAAGTGCGACTTGAAGATGACTGGGTTCCAATGGACGAACAACTTGGTGCTCATGAGCCGGAGGAGTTTATCCGTGAAAAAGCTGCCCACTCTAGTGCTGTTGTACTTGAAAGTGTAAGTCTCCTGGACTTAGTTGTCTTGTAGTTCTATTGACGTTATATCAATCACGTTTAATACCTGCTGTTGCAGATGGGAGATATCCCAGAGGCCGAGGTAAAGCCTCCTGACAATGTGTTGTTTGTCTGCAAACTGCATCCTGTGACTGAGGTAGGTGCTTTATATTTAGAGTTGTTGAAAGCAAAGGCTTCTTGTGTCTGTGACAAGTAACTTGTTCCTTTTTTTTCCTCTTGTCTCATGCAGGATGAAGATCTGCATACCATTTTTTCACGCTTTGGAACAGTCATATCGTGAGTGATATATTTCCTTAATTCTTTTTCTCTGTTTTGAAAACTCAACAGATATATTATTTATCTACATGCTTGAATGTTGCAGGGCTGATGTAATCCGAGATTTCAAAACAGGTGACAGTTTGTGCTATGCTTTTATAGGTGAGTCCTGCTATATGGTTATTGTTGGAAAATCTTGGTTTCTTATATGTATTTACTGAGAGTGTTGTTTTTGTGATATAGAGTTTGAGGACGAGGAAGCATGCGAACAAGCCTACTTTAAGGTAAATGTTAAGTATAAATAGTAACATAGAGACTCAAGGGGGGAAATGTAATTTTATTTGGGAGGTCGTAATTAGTGTAGTTGCTTTACAGATGGACAATGCTCTGATTGATGATAGAAGAATACATGTGGATTTCAGTCAGAGTGTATCCAAACTTTGGTCACAGTTCCGACAGAAAGACTCACAAAAGGGTAAAGGTAAGTCCTTCCCTTATTGATCACGGCAAAGACACACAAAAGACATGGAAGGCTAATGATTTAAAACTAATGGAAACAGGGAATGGATGTTCAAATGTGGGTCGACGGATCATGTTGCCAAGGACTGTGAGGGTGGTGGTGGTAATCAGGCTTCAAAGTTTATTGTGAAAGATCAAAACAGACAGCATGGGGGAGGTGAAGGCTATGATATGGTGTTTGAGGGTGATATATCTGAAAAAACTAAGACGGAGAAGAGAGAGCATAATCATAAGACAAGACAAAGATGAAGGTGAAGGTGTAAATAGGGAGCAGAGACAGAAATGAAAGAGACAGTAGGGAAGATGAAGAAAGAAGAAGAATAATAAGATGTCGAGAAGAGATGAGAGAGGATCATTGGAGTGACAAGGGGAGGAGAAGAGAGAGAGACAATGAGAGAAGGGATAGATGAAGGCAATGCGCATTACCATTTATGCAAAACCGAACCTAGCTTTGAGTTACATGGAAATGAATTAGAAAACTTTTGTAGAGATATATGGATTTTTTTTAGATTAATCAAACTTTCTTTGAGTCTTGAGCAATTCGAAAATTGACCAGTTTACATGCACAGATAAATCAGAGTGCATTTTCCAAGCTGTAAGCTCATGCCATTCTTTATTGCAACCAGTTTTGTAACAAAGGTGGCTCCAATGAGTTTTTGACTTACCCCACTGAGTGAAGTTGTGTTGTTTAATAATATTTGATGCTTTTGTGGCAGCATCATAACTGGTGGAAGCACATTATTTCCACAACTTAAGGAGAGGCTGCAAGTCTATGAATCAATTACTAATTATTAAGGAAATTGATGATGTCCAGACCACTTTGATGTGAAGATAACAACTCAGGAGAAGTAAACAAACTCACTCCTATCATCTTATTTTGCAGAAGCTCTTTTCTTTTGTCACTGTGTTTTTTGTTTTGGTTACAAGCTTACAGCCTCATACTAGGTGTATGGAGAGGGTTGAATATGAAGACATTGGATCAGTTCGATGTAGAGAAAATTCTTTCATTGAAAACAACCAAAAACATAATGGGTTAGTTTTGGAATTGAGTTGGTTGTATCCTCTCACATGCCAATCATTTTGTATCGTAGTGTAATGAATGCGGGCATGAGAAACATAATGAAGCCATGCCCACCTGACTGTAAGAAAATGAAACTAATCTTCGAGTCCCCTAACTACACCATCGAAGTGCTTGCAGCAACAGCAATCGTCGATACCTCAACAACATCACTTTGTTTCGTTCTGAGTTCCCAAAGGAACCACAGTTGCAGCAAGAAGAGACAGAAGGAGAGAGTATACCAAGTTCATCCTTTAGCGAACCTCAAAGGTTTTGGAAAAGTTCATAAACAGGGTTCAACTCCAAAAGCCTTGTGACAAAAAAAAAAGAGAGCAGAATGGTAATCTTCTATGTGTGACTAAAGTCTGGGCCCTCAGCATCAAGGCACCGCTGTGTTTCTGGGACTTGGCCTAGCCGCCGTGAGAGACTCTGTATAGAAGAGAAGCGCTTCTTTGTACTTGCCGTCTCTGTAGAGCTGGTGTCCCTGCTCAAACCGTAGACTTGATCAAATCAAACCAAGGGAACCGAACTTCTAGAAATAAAAGACGATCTGGACATGAATCATCATCTCCAATGCAAATCCCACCATTGATGAGTTGGTGGGTGCCAGGGTGGTACAGTCCACCCATGCCTAATCTTACCTTCGATATTTGTTTGTTCTTCTAATGTGAATTCTTGTTTCCAGATGAAATAGTACGCAACACAGAAACTAAAATAGCCTCTACTACGATGAGCAAACTTAAAATGTTAACCAAAATTGTTTTCAGACCAATAACACAGATTCAAAACAAACACAACAAAAAAAAAGAGAGAAAAGAATACAAGGCATCTTATGTTGCATCATCATCCACTATTCGTCGCTCTTTGCCTTTTTCTTCTTCGACTTCTTTTTGCTGTGACCATCATCAGTCTCCTCACCTTTACTCTTCTTTTTCTTCTCTGATTTCTCATTCTCATCTGCTGTGTCTTTCTTCCTCTTCTTTTTCTCTGACTTCTCTTCAACCATCGCCTCCTCTTCTTCTCCACTCTTCGCCTTCTTCTTCTTGCTTTTCTTTGCTGAGGCCTCCACTGTGTCTTCCCCATCTAAAGTTAGGAGAACACATTATACCCCTTACTCCACCATCGAAATAGGAATTCTGAATGCCAAAAAGAATTTCAATAAAATACCTTTGTTTTGCAGATGCTCTATCACCTCCTTCATTACATCCACGTTCTTACGTGGAGCAACACCTTTGTCATAAAAGTCTAGCCTTTCCTCTACTTGTTCCCGAAGTTTCTCCCCAAATGCCGTTGTTGCACCATCTGGCATAGGACAACAACATCAGCGCACAACAAATAACACTAAGAGTTCTTCTTCAGAGACTTTACCAGCAAAACAATCAATACGAGACGCTATAGAGCACTTGTTTGCAAGATAACGGGCAATACGGCCCTTGTTCTTAGCAGAAGCTCGACCAATGAAGGAAGAATGGAAGATCAACCCGTACTTGGGTGTGTTGCCACGTGTTTTAAGAGCCCTGAAGCACGCACCACATGTATTCAAATGTCACACGCAGTACTAAAAGAAACATATATTAAAAAAAAAAAGATAAAATATATCGCACCTGAAAAGTGCCTTCTCGGCTCCAAGAATCTGGAGGGTAGAAGATGGGCACTTAGCAAGGTTAGTCAGACTTCCAGCATGTGAAATAAGACGGGCCCCGACCATATCTCCAATCAAGGCCGCCAAATTAGGGGCAATGTCGCTCATCTTAGCAACAAGGTAATCATAGAGCTTCTTCCTGTAGTCAGCGAGGTCCATTACTTTCTTAGCAAAGGTCTGTACGTTGATCAAGTCAAGCGGTGATAAATCCTGGCCTGTGCATAGGGAACAAAATCAAAGGTATTAGAACAATAGATATTACAAACAAAGATTAATCTGTAGAGCTTGTTCGCTCAAGAAAGTTGTTTACCCATGGATGCTTTTCCAGCTTCCACAACCTCCTTTGCTTTATCTTCATCCCCTAAGACTTCAGTAAGCATAGGGATGTGGTCTTCAGTCAGCTTTGACTTGTCATCAATCATCTTTGAAACACGGGCGTAAAGATAGTTGTCATTAACAATCTTCACTAGTTCTGGGAAGTGCCACGAATACCATTCCCTGTCATAAACAGTGTGTTCATCTACAATCTTTTCTCAATGTGAATTAAAAATACACATAATGATTAAACAAACCTGACTCTCATGGCAAAGGAATTAATATCCTTGTCAAGGGTGTCAAGGAGGAAAATAGCTTGAATAACCATGTTATCGACTCGGTTAACATTGAACTTGACCTTTGCTCTGCTGTAGCTGTGAGCTAATCCAAGTTGAGATTTTTCCAGATCACCAGGCTGATCAGAAAAGATATTAATATTCATAAGTACACAAACCAAAAGAGATAAGAAAATTACAAAAAAAAAAAAAGAAAAAAAAACTAGACACACCTTTAGGTCCTTGATGAACCTGTCAAAATGCAAGCGCACACCACGGAGAAGCTCAAGGACAAACTCATTGCTCTGGCAGGGGATTTTAGTGGCTTCCAAAATGTGGGAACCGAGTTTAGGCTCAGAAGTTCCTACGCTGAACTTGGGTTTCTTGCCTTCTTTGACTTTAGGAAGATTCAACTCCAGGAAACTTCTAAGCTCGTCAGTCATAACCCCTTAAAGGTCAATCATATAATCAAATTAGCAAGCAAAAGACTAATCAAGACCGATGGTTAAAGAGTTCACAACAACATGACATAAAGTTGAAAATATAAATACCTTCAGAGACGGCGTTAACTTGGTTGAGGGCATCGAGGGCAGACTCGAAGGGATGAAAAGCCGTGAGCTGGACAACACGACCAAACCGACTGAGGTCCGAGACAGAGCTCCTGACGGCCTCTGTATTCTGTCCAATCTCATCAAGACCGTGCGCCTCAAAGAGGCCATAGCCAGAAGAAGACTCGTAGAGAAGATACATAGCCATTGCTTGCTTTGTTTGTTTGAGAAGAGGGTAGAGGCACTAAAACCCTAAACCTATGACTGAATTAAACCAACTAACTAATAACTCCGCAGGAGAATATGAAAAATAAACTAGGGTTTCACGGTCGCTGCTGGGTTACGAACTGAATGGGTCCGGCCCATTTAATTAGCTTCTAGAGGCCTAATTAATGGTGTGGAAGTTGATTTAGCTTTGTTTTCTTGCTAAAGCCCTGTTCTTTTGGTAAACGCTAGAAGCTGCGTCAGCGTCTCCGAATTCTCACATTAATTGCTTCATGTAAAAAGACGCGGACAATGATGAAGAGATAAAAGTGTCGTCGTAACAGTGTCGTGTGAGTCGTAACTGCCGCTAAAATTTTGAGCGTTCAATTATCATCAGAAATCTGATGCTGCGTCTGTTATAATTGACATGGGCTTAGTGATTCTCTGCAATGTTGCTTTTAAATCAACAGAAAAACAGAGCTAAAATGGAGACACCGACGCTGCGTCTGCGTTGATCAAAAGAACAGGGCTTAAATCAAAGCTAAATCAAAGTTTGCATTGGTACAAGAGAGAGTTATATTGAGGGGCGCAATATTACTTTGTGCATTATTAAAAGATATATAGTGAAGTTAAGACGCATTGGTAAAGTTATGACTTTGTGTATTACTAAAAGACATAAAGTGAAGTTAAAACACATTTAGTGGAGAACTGTATATTTTGTGATATACCTTGTTCGGAAATTTGCTACTACGCGTGCGGTCGGATAGCGTGCGGTCGGATAGCGTGCGGTCGGGTAGCGCCTAACACCGAATCAATTAATCGGAAAATAAGTGGGGATTAATCAAGGATTTATTTAAGGGTATTTTTTATTATAACGTATATATTATATCTATTTCAGGTATTTATATTGGAATCGTCTTAATGTAATGGTTGAGCTACGTGTTTCTCACGCCCTAACTCAGGTTCGAGTAGCATTGACTACATACTTTATATATTTTCGAGTTTTTCTTTAATGAAGGGTAAATTTGTGATTAAACCAGTCATCTTCTTTCTTTTAGAGTTTATTCTCTGTATTTATTTTCACGACGGCTACAGATTTTTGTTCTCCATTTTTCATCATTTCTTTGCTTTTTCTTATTGTTTTAGTCCTTACAACATAGATCTAGTGTATAACTTCGATTTATGGATGAAAACAAACAAAAACTTAAGCTTTTACACAACACCCGATTTTTAATCCGATTAGACTAAAATCGCCTCGATTGGGAACCGCCTAACGTTTATTCGCCGCGTTTTCGGGTCAAACCGCCGCGTTTCGGGTCAAACCGCAGCGTTTTAGAACAAGGGTGACATAATTAACTCTGCTTTTGTATACTGAGAAATATGTTGACATTGTACCAGTGTCTCATTCCTCCATTTTTATTATCACTATCCTCTTTTCAATCACTACTCCATTATTATTTTCGTATCCATCACTCCCATTTCTTTCACTATTTCTTCCACTTATGTTACCACTTTCGTTTTAATTACAACATCTATTTAATCATCACCTCACTATTCCTTCACATCTCTTATCATTTTCGTATTCACTACTGAGAATCTCTTCTGCAGCTCCTCCGGTCACATCAATATAACCATTGACCACAAGATCTCCATCCACAAATCTTTCGAACACATCAACAACATCCACACACACATTAACCAAGAGAGCTACTATCACCTCCATTAATTACCACCTCCACTATTTCCTCCACCTCTATGACCACTTTCGTATCCACCACTAAAAGTCCATCCACAACTCTTCCCGTCACATCAACACAACCACTGACCACAAGATCTTTATCCACAACTCTTACGACCACATCAACAGCATCCACACACACATTGATCAAAAGTGTCACGGCTATCTCCATAACCACCACTGATTCCACTATCTCCTCCATCTATATTATCACCTTCGTATCCACTGTAGCCACCTGCATAACCACCACCTCCACTATGGTATCCACCACTGCCTCCACGATCTCATCCACCTCCATTACCACCTTCCACCACCACTACCACCTCCATAACCACCATTGCCTCTACTATGGTATCCACTGCTATCTCTACCAGGGTGTCTACCATCGCTTCCATGAGATCGAGCGTCGCCGTTCATAGCTACCATTGCCTTGTTGATAGCCACTTTTCTGGTTATTGAGTCGTTATCACCATCCATAAAGAAAAAAAAATTAGGATTAGAGATTATAAATTGAAGAAGGTAAGGTGATGAGATAAGATTTTTGAAATTTGAAATAAAAAAATATAAGAAAAAGATTGGTTTTGGAATTAACGAGAGAGAGAGATAGTTAAAAAGGTATATTAGCCATTCAACATAAGTAAAGTGTGTGTCTATCAAAAAGTGTCTATTAGGGTAATTGTGAACTCATTAAGTGTCGGTGAGAATAAATTTTTCTTGATATAACAACATGTGTTTTATGATTCTTGTGAATAATACCATAATTAAAATGGGAAAATGATCATTTATATCTTCAAGTATTTGAAATTGACAATTTAATTCTCCAACTATCGGGTACGCAAAAAAACTTCCCAAGTATGTGTTGACTTAACAAAATTAAACTTCGTATTAGTCCACCTTTAACATCTTAACAGAGAATGTTAATCTAATTTTTGACCCTGTTTTAATCATCTTCTTCCCATGTTTTCCTCCAAATCAAAAACCAAGTGAACCCTAAACTGATTTTAGCGTCAATTGCAGAGCTCATTTGTATGAATCTTTTAACAAAAACAACAATCTCTTTTCTAGCTTAGTATGAAGAACCTCATGAAGAACAAAGAACATTGTTCAGAGAAAAAACTATATTCGTATATACCATACAAAGCTACAACAAGTTCTTTGTCCTCATATTTGGAAACGTGTTCTTTAAAATCAAGCTTGAGGTTTAAAATTTGTGCTTAAAAATCAAAGATGGCGGATATTGTTCTTGTTTTCTGTTTTTGAAGGCAAAGGCAACAAATAGGCCACTGTTATGTTTGTTGTATGTTTTAGAAATGTAAGAATTATGAGTTTATTTATAAAGGTTAGATTTTAAGAAATTATTTAAGTGAATTCAAAATATATTAGACAAAGTATAGATGGAAATAAATGTATTACAAGGCATAAAACTGAAAGTTACATGATAGAAAGTGAAAAAAATGACATACAAGATGAACATGAGAAAGAAACAAAGACAAAGATAAAGCCGAAGTGAAAAAGAGCTGTTGAATTAGCTTTGACATTTAGGTTGAGAAACCAAATCTGCCTTGAGAAGATCTTGTTTGAGAAGCTTGTGATGAAACAGCCTCTGATGATTCTCCCTACGAAAGACCAAGCAAATCAACCACCAAGACAATCAAAAGAACCACAAAAGCAAGTTAACAAACCTGATATTTTTTTGGTCGGCCTTTTGGCCTTTTTGCTGGAGGAGGTGCACTCAGGTTTGAACATCTTGTTTTGTTATGTCCCTGTTTTTTTTGTAGTTGGAACATGTTCCAACTTGACCATGGCGAGTTAATTTGTTCTTGTTAGTTGTAGACTCATAAGGATCTTTTCTCCTTCTTAGGACGGCCTTTGTTTCCTCGAGATGGTGGAGGTAAAATAGGTAGTCTATCCAACCTTGTCCAAAGCTTCATTCCTTGAACTTGTTCCATTCCCTTTACATATAACTGTCTCCGCTTGGATGTCAAGTAATAATCTGAGACATAGTCATTGATATTTAGTTTTGTTGATGTAATCACACACATAGCATGCATGCAAGGGATGACATTCAACTGCCAGTACCCATAGCCACAAGTCTTTGGCCTCATCTCAACACGGTAACTATCACTGTGATACCCGATCTCATGTAAATCTCCTACAGTTATGTACCTTATGCAGTCTTTAGCCTTTTCCTATTTTTTCTCAATCTCTAAGTCTGCTTTTGGTGTGTACCTTTTCTTCCACCTATTGGTTAAAATATTTCTCTCCATGCATTTCCTTCTCACATCGGTTAGAAAGTCTATCAATAGTTTCCTTCTAGGTTCCCTTATGTTTCAATTGAAGGACACTGACAAGTTGTTTAGTTTGTCGTTACAGCAAGAACCAAGTTTAAAGAAAGCTCGAGACCATGCCTTGGCTCAGTAGCTAAGAGTGAATCATATGCACCTTGATTGTATTTCTTCATAGCTTCTAAATTATCTTCAAATGCTTCTTTTGTAAAGCTACGCGCTATTTTCCAAAACATACGCTTAAGCTCTATATCTTTGTTACTCTTCTTGCAATTTTCGAGAATGTGTCTAGCACACATTCAATGCTCAGCTTTTGGAAGTTCATCATGAACCGCATTCATCAAACCCTGTGACATTCAAAAACACTTATGAGCCTGTTAAAACACACACACATACATATATATATATATATATTTTTTTTTTGTTAAACTTATATATATAATAAGAATTCATGTAACAAACATAACAAGTACCCATGAAATATATACCTTTTGCTTATCTGAGATGATAGTTATGTTTCTTCCATCCTCAAGTCCAATTTCTTTTTTTTAAAAGCTGAACAAACCATGTCCAATTAGGTCCATCTTCCACTTCAACCACTGTCAACGCAATGGGGAAAATTCTGTTATCGCCATCTCTACCCACCGCAGCTAACATTTGACCTTTGATATCCAACTTCATGAATGCCGCATCTAATCCAATAATTGCTCTACATGATAGCTTCCAAGATTCCTTCAATGCCGCAAAACAAACATACAACCGGTTGAATCTTTGCAAGCTTCCATGTACTGGTCAGGGGATTGTCTCTATCTATATAATTGATCCTTTATTCGACTTGCGTATCTCTTCCTGATAATCCCACAATCTAGCAAATTGAGCCTCATGACTCGCTTTCCTTTTATTTGCAAGATTCTTCTTTGCTATTCTACACTGATGAACGCTAACAATCATGTCGTATTTCCTCTTGATTTTGGCTTCCATCTCTTTTGGTTTATTTTTGGATTAACTCTAAGTTGTTCTTCATACAACTGACCAATAGTACCACTCTTCAATAGCATAGTGTAACCTGACATTACACAAATGTGCTCATTGATAAAAACCTTCACCTTCAACTTGTTTCTTCCTTTATCAAATGAGCAGTAATCTCGCCATGGACACTTTTCTCCCACACCTCGCACCAAGCCTCTCGGATGATGATTTGTACATCGTGATATCATATTGTGTCTTCAGAGAATACCTGAGAAGTGCGTACTTGACTCATCGGCGTTCTTGAATGTCTTCCCTAATGCTAAGAGATCATCAATTGTTTCTCCATGATTGAATGCCATACCCTCAGCTTCTTCTGCATCTGAATTCGATAACGGGTCTGGAATAGCATCATCGTCCCAAATATCAAAGCCACCCTCTTCCTCTGAGTTCTCATTATCATCTTCATGAGCATCGTCTCCAAAATGTTCTTCTAAGTTCTCGCATACTCTCACTTCGACCAGATCAGGCTCATTCTCTTCTTCTACATCACATGTATCCACTGGCTCTTTGTATCTTCGATAACAACTTCACAATCATCTCCCTCGAGGATTTCACAACCATCTGATTCCAAATTCGCACCTTAATTCTCTCCTTCACTCCTAACAGATTATGTATCAATTGGTCTGCAAAGAGCATATTTGAACTCACGGTCACAAGAAGAAACAAAAAAGTAAGTTTTAAACTCATACAAAATCAGTACCTTTCAAATTCTCTTACGGGTTCTGAGACGAGTCTGTTACGGGTTCTGGGACAGGGATTGTTGCGGGTGAAACATCGTTTACAGGTTCCTGTTGGGCCCGGATATGGCCCGCTAGCTAAAAAGCTAATGGGTTTAAACAATGAGAGATGGTGACGGGCCGCGATAGGCCCACCACAGGTTATGTCTTCAAGAAAAGAAGAACGAAGCTGACTTAAAGACGGAGGCTACCTCCTGAAATACTAATGAAATAGGTCACGGAAAAGAGGTCCGGTTCCTTTCGTAGAGATCTGGAAGAAGCAGCTCACGATACAAAGAGAGGAGCATAAAACTCGGTCAAAGTCAAGTTGTTACAAATCCCCCGATTTACAGAGGCAATCTTGGAGATCAGTTAGGAGCAGTCGAACGTGGTCTGAGCCTATTTAAAAGAGAAGCAAGACGAAGAAAAGGGGATCGGATTTCATTCAATCATTTTGATACACACATCAGTTCAAAAACATTTCTATAAGTTCTTTGTAATCACCAAAACTGTCTTTGTAACCATTCTTTCACCACAAACATTAATACAATCATAATTCATTCTCTAAGTATTAAACGGGATTCAACCGACGCTATATTTTATCTGATCTTAACATGATCTAAAAACTATGAAGTGAGTTTTACCCCTCACAATTCCTCCGTGGTTGCTTGATCATTCTGAAGCTTTTGGAATGAAATCTTTAGTCTCCACATCAAATTTTGCAAAACAATTCTCTCTAATTATTTTTAAATAGATTTAGGTTTCATGTTGTTTAAATTGGGGGAAAAGAGAAATACTCCCGTAACCAAAAAAATAGATTAACGTTTTCTGTTAAGTGCTAAACGTGGATTAATTCAGAGTTTAATTTTGTTAAATCAATATAGATTTGGGGATTTTTTTTGCAAACCCAATAGTTGGGGAATTAAATTGTCAATTTTACATACTTGAGGATTTAAATGGTCATTTTCCCTAACTAAAATCTAACCCGCGTTAACGGTAATATTTTATGTTTGTTTTATTGAATTTGGACAATTGATTGTACTCTCTTACTTTGGTTTTAGTTAACAAGTCTAAATTGCTTTAATTATGGGTTTGTTTACACTTAATATAATTAATTTTTTATATTGTAATGTTTAGTTAATTAGAGATGTTATTATTTTTAGTTAAGATACGTTATATATGCCAATTTGAGTGTGAACTTCAAAGTATACTCATGGACTTACAACATTGTTGGTTGATGGGATATAAGAAGATCATTTTGAAGAACGACTGCAAGAAAGCAATTGAGTTAAAAGATAAAGCAATTCACTCTCTATAACTGAATCAGGAAGATTAAGTGGTGGTCAAGGTGGTTCGAGGAAATTCAATTTCAATGGATTTCAAGAGGAGCAAATAAGTGTGCTGATAAACTAGCAAAGAATAGAATTATGTCGGATCTAACTTTTGTTTTCCATAATTATGTTCCGAACATGTTATCTGGTCTTCTTCATGAAGATTATGGTAACTCAAGTTTAATTAATAAAAGTGTGATGTTATAAAAAAAAAAAAATCTACTTAATAGATTAGGTATGAGGTAGTTTTTTTTTGAATTGGAAAGACCCAGCATCGTCCATGTGGATCAAAAGTCGTAAGCAGAGAGAAACGAGGAGTGAAGATTATAAATAAACCCAGCCCAATAAGAGAGCCCACTAGTGAGTTATGTGTAAAAAAGCAGAGCCTATCCACGACCAGGAGAAGAAATGTCGAGGAATTTGGCAATGGTGGCCGTGGGTGTGCTCCACCTTCCCTCCCGCCTCCTATCTTCGTCTTCCCGAATTGCTTCCTCTTCTTCTTCTTCTTCTCGCCCTCAAGGTCTGCCACTCTCTGTCTCTTCAGGTGTTGCTAAGGTGGTTCTCAAAAAGGGCAAGACACAGCTCTTCAAAGACGGAAGTCCAATGGTGTACAGTGGAGCCGTCGACAGGATCATTGGAAAACCGCCTCCACAGACTGGAGATGTTGTCATTGTCGCCGATGGAACCGAGAATCCCATTGGTTGGGGTTTGTATAACTCCGTTTCTATGTTCTGTGTTCGCCTTATGCAGCTCCAACACGAATCCACCAGGTTTCTTTCTTTCTTTCTTTGGAACCAACTTGTTTTTTACTTCTTTATCCTTTTTTCATTATTGATCTTTGCAGAGATCCTTCTTGTGCACTCAACATTGAGAAGCTTCTCCAAACTAGAATCACTCAAGCAGTTCAGTTACGGAATAGTTTAGGACTCCCCTCGGCGAATACTAATGCTTATCGTCTTGTGAACAGTGAGGGAGATAGGTAGGTAACTCACTCGCTCACGACTCATCTGAACAAAAAGTTTCTCATCTAATCTTAACATACGTGTCTGCTTTGCCTTGCAGATTGTCTGGATTGATAGTGGATGTGTTTGGAGATATAGCTGTGGTTGCATCTTCTGCTGCTTGGCTTGAGAAGTACAGGAATCATGTGGAGACTTGCTTGAGCTCAATCCATGGAATTAATCACATCAACTGGAGACCGTCTCTCGATGTTCTCAAAGAAGATGGGTTTGATATCTCGTCTTTGAAACTAACACAATCATCATCTCCTCCTCCTCCTCCTCTCCCCGACAGATCAATGGTCGTGGAAAATGGTATCACTTACGCAATCTCGCTAGAGGGACAGAAGACAGGGTTCTACACAGATCAACGTGAAAACCGTCACTACATATCAACCATCTCTGCTGGCAAGAGAGTTCTTGATATGTGCTGCTATAGTGGTGGATTTGCACTAAATGCTGCCAGAGGAGGTGCTACCAGTGTCCTCGGTAACATTTTATTTCTCCTCCTCGATCCATCTCCTTTATTTGGTCTGATCAGAAACACTTGCAGGAATTGATTCATCTTTACCTGCTTTGGAGCTCGCCAGAGAGAATGTAATCCTCAACCATATGGATCCGGAGAAGGTTGTCTTCTTCAAACAAGATTCTACAGAATTCATGAAGGGTGCTTTGTCAAGGGGAGAGACATGGGACGTAGTCATCCTAGACCCTCCTAAGCTAGCTCCAAGGAAAAAGGTGGCGTTTTTCTCATTAAAACACACTGGGTATACAGGAATAATAATTGAGAGGTTGTGAATGCTAGGTTTTACAAAACGCGGCAGGAATGTACAGAAATCTCAACTCGTTGGCAATGAGATTGACAAGTAGTGGAGGTCTGTTGATGACATGCTCATGTTCAGGTGCCATGACACAGAGCGGAAAGTTCTTGGGCATTCTTCAAAGCGCCGCAGGAATGGCGGGAAGGAAGATCACAGTGGTGAGGGAGGCAGGAGCTGCGTCTGATCACCCACTTGACCCATCCTATCCTCAAGGCCAGTATCTCTCCAATATTCTGCTTCGGGTGCTCTGAGTTTTGGTGCTCAATCATTTTTTTTGTTAGGTTGGTTGGGGACAAAAGTAGTATAGTTTGAACTTGTTTGGAATGAGAAGAAAGTAACAGATATTTGGAGTATCAGCTCTCACCGAAATAACCATTTTGCAAGCAAGGATTTCAATGTATACATGGACAGATAAGATTTACACACCCTCCCTCCGGGATGACAAGCAGGACTGCTAGAGTTGGTTTACAAGCAGCTCCTTGAATAAATGCAACTTTGTTAGTCCTAACAGGTGCATTAATGCAATCGTTATCACACCTATCAACGATCTCCACAGCCTACTACCCATGAAAAATGAAGACAATCAGTTGAGTATCACAGAGGGGAGTATGGAAAACGAACTAGTGAGCTTTTAGCTGCATATATTGATTGGGACCCAGAAGGTATTGTCTGTACGGTCCAAGAGGAGAATGAAATACCTTAGTTTGACGGCCCAAAATATACAGGCCCATTAAACTGAATCGGGCTCATATTTATAAGAAGGGAAGTGATTAGTGACGACTAACGCGGCGCATGACTCAGTCCGCGTCAGGAAAAGGAGCCAACTGCTCCGCAGCTACCGTTGCTGCGAAGAATCTCGCACGTGTGGACCCACCCTCCATGAATCTTCTTTCTTCGTTTTCCCTTTTATATTGATTAATATATAAGGAAATACATTTGGCATTACTCCTCATCATTACCTTTTTTGCGGATCCCGATTCCTTGTTCATTTCTTTCACGCTCCAATCAATGGTACCTGTTTTCCTTGATCATCTGAATTTACTTTTGTAAAACGCGAATCTGAATCCATTCTTCTTCATTTGTAATGTTTACAGTCAGAGGAAGACGGCATGGATAATAACTACAAGAGTTTATCAGATTTTGTGAAGCACTTCTACATCCCTAGTTACATCTTCTCGCCAGAATCAGAGGAGTCTCAGGCACTGCCGATCGCTCCACCAGAGAGCCCCGTCCTCGTATTCATCAACTCCAAAAGCGGTGGTCAGTTGGGAGGGGAACTCCTAATTACATATAGGTCTCTTCTAAATGAGAAGCAGGTCTTTGATCTTGGGGTAGAGACCCCGGATAAGGTGCTCCGCAGAATCTATCTTAACCTCGAGAGGCTCAAGGATGATGATCTTGCTCGTCACATTCGCGACAAGTTAAAAATCATTGTGAGGAGGGAGGAGGAGTTTGTTGTATAATATTAATAATTACAACACTATCTTTTTTTATTCGTGTGCTTATTGGTTGCATATCTTCTATAGGTTGCAGGAGGTGATGGAACTGCTGGGTGGCTACTTGGAGTTGTATGTGACCTTAAATTATCACATCCTCCTCCTGTTGCCACCGTACCTTTGGGTACAGGAAATAACCTCCCCTTTGCATTTGGATGGGTGGGTACAGGAAATAACCTTAAATCATTTTGTTTATTTACTATCAGAAGCATTTCAATCCAATCCCTGTTTTGATTGCTCTCTTCAGGGAAAGAAAAATCCGGGAACTGATACAGCTTCAGTGGAGTTGTTTTTGGATCAAGTCCTCAAGGCCAAAGAAATGAAGATTGACAAGTATACACATATCTCTCTCTCTTTTTTTTTTCTTTTTACAATGTAGCTTATAATTCTAGTGAATGCATTTCTTTTCGTTTCAGTTGGCACATACTTATGAGGATGAAGACTCCTAAAGAAGAAAGTTCTTGTGATCCTCTTGCACCTCTTGAGTTACCTCATTCTCTTCATGCATTTCACCGTGTCTCTTCTACAGATGAACTAAATAAGGTAAATTATCTTTCTGCCACCATAATTCTGACTCGTTTTCTCTTATTATGGATATCCTTTTACTCTTTCCAGGAAGGTTACCACACATTTCGCGGAGGATTCTGGAATTACTTTAGCCTTGGTGAGTCATTTTGTTTGTACAATTTCTCATCCTCTAACTATTTTGATAGTTTACAATTGGATTGTTTGTATGGAAATTAAATAATGGGATTTAAAAAGAAAAAAAACATCTGATCAATTTTCAAAAGAAAAATTCCCATGAATGTTTGATTGTTCTTGTGTGCAGGAATGGATGCTCAAGTTTCTTATGCGTTTCATTCTGAGAGGAAGCTGCACCCTGAAAAATTTAAGAATCAGCTCGTTAATCAGGTACGTGCTCACATCATTTATATATCCCGTTAGGATTGAAAATTAATCAATGCCATTGGCTTCACATTCCGGTTTTCAATTTGCTAGAGTACCTATGTAAAGCTTGGTTGCACGCAAGGATGGTTTTGTGCCTCTCTATTCCACCCTGCTTCACGGTGAGTAAGATGTGAATACATATATATAATGTTCCTTGAGTTTCAGCTCGCAACTTACTGTATGTCACATTTTTTATTCGTAAGAGATCTTTAGACATTTCCCTAAATGATAACAATGAACTCCGGCCCAATCTTTTGTCTTAGTTATACTGTTATAATGTCAGTAGTTGGAAAATGGCACGAAAAGATATTCTCTGCATACCTTAATTCTCCGCTTGGATCGGGTTATGTGTAAAACGATGTCAAATTTAAATACTCTTCAACATCTATACAAAAACTTGCATCTATGACTATGAGCATCTTATGATTGGAGTTCTTATATTTCAGTATTAAATGAATGTGATCTTATGTGGGGGGTCATATATTATCGGTAACGGGGTCCCATTTTTTTAGATTTTAAGTCTCCATCTGTAACTTGATCTCTATTATTTATGATTTTACTCTCTTGCACGATGTAACGGGAGCTCTATGACTTCCCCTGCAGGAACATATCTCAGCTTGCAAAGGTTAAGATTGCAAATAAAAATGGCCAATGGCATGACCTTGACATACCCCCTAGGTAATCTTTTTTCATCTAATGTAAATTATTGTCAATGCCCTTCTATTTTGCAATAGGCTGTTCAAATCTCGAATAAAAGAAAATAATCCAATTCCTGAAATTTGTTTCTGCTCCCACCACAGCATCAGGTCCATTGTATGTCTGAATCTGCCCAGCTTTTCTGGAGGGCTAAATCCTTGGGGCACACCAAACCCCAGGAAACAACGTGATGTAGGTTCTTTGATATTCGAATTTTTCCATGCATATATATATTTGCCATGGTAAAATAATATTCTTGTGATACAACAGAGAGACTTGACTCCACCATTCGTTGATGATGGCCACATTGAGGTTGTTGGGTTCAGAAATGCTTGGCACGGACTTGTCCTGCTCGCCCCAAATGGGCACGGCACACGACTTGCCCAGGTAAGTTAACGTTGTACAAAAAGAAGTGATGATACAAAATTATAACTTATCAGAGTTGGTTTCCCTTTTGTGAGTCTAGGCAAACCGCATTCGCTTCGAATTTCACAAAGGAGCAGCGGACCATACATTTATGAGGATGGATGGGGAGCCGTGGAAACAGCCACTGCCAATGGATGATGAAACTGTGATGGTAGAGATTTCACACCTTGGCCAAGTGAACATGCTTGCAACTCATGACTGCCGGTCCAGAAGCATGTACGACCCTTCAACCCCCCGTCATCAGGATTCTTCGGCAGAAGAGTGTGATGATAATGAAGACGACTCAGTGACTGAAGGCGAGGAATTTAGAAAGTTTGGTGCTGCAGATACCTTCAAGATTCCTGACGAGGTTGATATTTCTCACCTTAGTTAGAAAAATTAGCCGTTTTTACTGTTGATTCTTTGCATTCTTCCTCCGGTCTCTATTTTCTTTAGCACATTTATAAACTCTTTCATTAAGAGGCAGCTAGCAGCAGTTGGTACCCATTCTTTAATTTTTTTATATTGTTGTTGACGGTTATTGATCGAGACAGTTGTGTAATGCCTTTGGATGATTTTATAACAGCTCTGTTGCCTGTTCTGTTCATGTGTGGTTACACATAAAAGCGAAGTGTTTAGATGTTAAAAGTGATTGTAATTGCAGGGAGTCTGACAGATTTATTTTGATGTGTTCTATAGAGAGTGTACACAAAAAGTTGGAGCAAATTCTCTAGTCTAGTAGAGACGCCAAACTATCAACCCCATCAAGTGGTATCTAACTCTTAGAGACAGTAAGAGATCCTTGTCCATATAAGGACCGGAACAAACATATACACGTCTGAAAAGTTTTTAGACATGAGCTGGCAAGTGGTTGATGTTACTAATAATAAAAAAATAAAAATAAAAGCACAACTGATTATTTAAAGATATTATAATTCAACCAAGAAAGATGGGTATACGCTATCTCCCCCAAGACACTTGGAGATTGTTTCGTTAGTTTTCTGGGATTCAGCTCTTTCCCCTCGCTTCTTCTTCTCCCTGAGAACACCACAAGTAAAAATATTCATAGTTAGTAGTGTCCCACGAGGCTAGATTTAACATACAGCTCTTCCGATCACCAATGAAAAACATGCTACAATATTGATTCTTAAAAAAAAAGGAAAACAAAAGGTTCATCCATCATTCAGCAAGCATTAATATTTGCAGAGGGTAGATTGAATACCTCTCGACATACTCCTTGAGTAGTTCCTTGGCTTGGACAAGCTTTGACAGCAGGTTGCGATACACATCCAAGTCCCGATCCACGCTTTTCTTGTCGATATTTAGGGATGCACAAAGCTGTTCCATGAGATCCAAAATTAGAGATTGTGACAAGTCGGAAATAACAACACACTTTCACAATGGAATGAATATATTATGAAAGAATAGGATACAGAAAGACAAATGGTATGACCTTATCCAGGACGGTTGGATCAGTAGCACCTGCAAGCTCAAGCAAGCGAAAGAGGCCAACTGCAAAGAACCTGCTGTAACTGAAGCCCTCCTTACTACCAGCTCTTTCTGAAATGTCCTTAAGAACTGCTTCAACTTCTCCGTCCTTTGAGGAGAAGTCAACTAATGAAGCAGAAGTCTGACTTCGGGCCCATTCCTCCATCTTCTGCGCATCATTTCTGTGAAGAAATATATATTTTTAAAGAAAGTTTTTCTTCAACAAATTGATTGAGAGAGAAGCAGAGAGAGAGAGAGAGAGAGGTAACCGGTATTGCTTAGGATCTTCATTCAAAGCTTGGACGTAGGCTTGAAAAATGGCATCACGATCCTGATCGCTCGGATAACCATCCATGAGCTGATCATAGACAGTGACAAAGCCAAGTGCGAAAACAGGATCGTAACGGTAAGTCCTTTTATACCTCATCAAATGCTGCTGTACGATTAGCTCCTGCAAAACCGTGTTGTAGATGCTCGGGATGGGCCTCTTGTAGGCCTTTAGGAAATTTGACTTTGTCTCCGATACAGGTGGCACATCTGACAAACAAAAACCGAACTGGGTTGCTAAAATGCAATGTTGTCAGACAGAACAAAAGCAAATTAGAGAGAGAGATTTACCGGTAATGGTGGACATGCAGTGGATAATAGGTTTCGAAGAGGAAGTGGAAGCCCTAAAAGAGTAAGTCAAAGAGTGGTGAGAAATCCTCATGCAGATGGCGGAGACGGAGGCGAGAGGACGGGAATTGGAAATCTTGTCTGATTGTCCCAGCGCCGGAAAGGAAAGAGAAGTTATTGCAGCCATGGAAGAAAAGAGTTTGCTATTCTGAGATTTGGAATTTGGTTTAGATGAGAGGATGGCTTAATCAATCAAGTCAAGTGGTGATGGGCATGGCCTGGTTGTATCTGTCTGAGTGTGGGTGGACTTGTAAGGAAGCTTATCCGACTCCACGAGTTATCACAAGTACGATACGTGTCTTTCCTGTGATCAATAATCTCTACTACGTTTAAGAAGGGGCCAGGCCCATATGAAATGCAGCAGGAGGTTAAATTTGGTGGATAATGTAAACACAATCTCACCGGACAACAAATGAGAGACATAGGGAACATCATTACCAATAAGTGAGTATGTTCAGATCTAATAGAATTTGTTTAGATCAAAGATAGAAAATCTTCATTAACCGTATAACCGTATACACTTATATAGACCAAGTTTTGTAACCGACATTAAACTAAAAAAAATAAATAATATATATATATATATATATATAGATATACATATTCTGTTATTCCTCATCAAGATGAAGAATAAAGGTGATGAATTCGCATCATGGATAATAGATGACTGAATTGGAACTCAGTAAGAGGCTTGGTGAGAAGATCAACGAGTAAGAAGGCTAAAGGATGTCAATAAAGTTAATGGTCTGAAGCTCATCTGGCGATTCTTATCTGGAGACTCTTTATGGGGTAAATGGTTAAAAGAGAATCTGCGGGGAGGAATTTCTGGGAAATTAGTGCTGCAACCCAATCTGGTTCTTGGATGTGGCGCAAAATATTAAAGTTGCGAGATGTGGCAAAAAAATTCTATAGAAAGGAGGTTGGTAATGGAAGGCATATCTCCTTTTGGTTTGATACTTGGTCAGACAGAGGTGCATTATTTGATACATTGGGTCCGCGAGGTATTATTGAGTTGGGAGTGAACAAAGATGCAACTTTAGCAGAGGCTGTCTCAGCTGTAAGGAGAAGAAGACATCGTCAAGCAGTTTTGAATGATATTGAAGTGGAGTTGAGCAATCTTGCAAGTAAGCTTATCCCTGGTAGAGAGGATGGTAATCTTTGGAAGGGTAAGGCGGGTTATAAGCAGAAATTCTCTTCTCATGATACTTGGATTATGTTGCGTGAAAGTAAGGCTCTCTACCCTTGGGCTAATGCCATTTGGTTTGCTCATGGTACTCCAAAATATGCATTTATGGCTTCGTTGGCAATGAAAGAGAGGCTTTCAACTATGGATAAAATTGCTTATTGGAGTCAGGGTGTTGATACAGTCTGTGTTCTCTGTAACAATGCTCCTGAAACACGCAACCATATTTTCTTTGAGTGTGTCTACTCTACTCATCTCTGGGAGTTTGTTGTGAAAGGGATTTTGGGGACTTATTATTCAAATGTCTGGTCTGATGTTGTCACTCTTATCAAGGATGAGAGGAGGGACAAAATGAGCAGGTTTTGTCTTCGTTATGCTTTTCAGTCGGTGCTTTATGCAGTTTGGAGGGAGAGAAACAAGATTAGACATGGAGAAAAGATACTGCCTTTACAGGTTATTGAGCAGCTATTGGATAAAGGTAGCCGAAACAAGATCACACTGATTAGCAAGGGAGGTGTTAAAGGCATGGAGGGATTAATGCAGTATTGGTTTTCTACTAGAATGTAATTTGAATTTCATTTGATAGAGTAACCTAGAAGTAAGGACAGCACTCTTGTGTATAAAGGCTTTTTGAATCAATTTAACAATTATTCAAAAAAAAAGAAGATCAACGAGTTGATGTTGAGTAGCCACATGAAGTGTGTTTAAAATCCAGAAGCTACTCTCTCTCGGACTACATAACAATCTCATTCAACATGTTTGGTGTATTCGTGATAGATGGAATTATTTGCAATATACATAGCCGATTGATTGTCATAATAGAGAGAGACCTTGTCTTCAAGTGTGACCTGAAAATCTTTAAACAAAGAATGTAACCAAATGAGTTTAGCATTAGCCATGCTTATGTATTCAACTTCAGTCTTAATCGCCTCACAATGTCTTGTTTCTTAGCTTTCCAGGATACTAATGAATCACCTAAAAACACATATCCCTGAGACTGAGCGATAAGTGTCTGAACAAGTTCCCCAATCTGCATCACAAAATTTTCTAAGTGTTATGCTTGACTTTACAGAGAAAATACTTTGTCATGGATCATTTTCAAGTAACACAATATCCGCTGAGCAGAAAGCAAGTGAGGTTCACTTGAATTGTCAATACTTACTCATTTTTTTTACTACCAGCATATTATAACATCTCGATTTGTGATACATGGAAAAACTTAAAAGAATTGATTTGACTACCTATATCACCAAAGTGCACTTATCATTTCGGTAACGCATTTTAAAGAACTCTAAAGTTACATGGGTTTTAGCTGGAATAGTGAAAAGATGAATGACCTATTATGAAGTGATTCGCAATATCGTGTGAGTGAGACCAAAACACGAGAAATATCATGATAGCAGGATCAGTAAATAAGTCTTTCGAATCTTCAAAAAATTAAGGTACCATCCTTTGCACAGAATGAGGCCGAAGTGTCGAGTGAGAAGACGTGGGAGGTCCATTAACTATGTATGGTGTGAGCATTACAAGTGATATAGAACCAAATTCAGACATATGTGGAGCCTTTGTATGGGCTCATACTGACATAGATAACAAGGGGCACAATAAAGATGTGACGTTGTATGTGACATGAGGTGAATTGTAACATATTATTTGAACATGAAAATATGTTACATAAGAATATTTTAAAAAAAACTCATGTGCATATATAAATTCTATAAAATAACCCATTAATTTGTTAATATTCATTTATTTATATGCTTTGATTTTATATGTATAAAAATAAATAGAATGTTTTCCAGACAATAATATATTGTTATTTTAATTAGACTTTGATTTAAGTATACGAATCTTATTGGCCTGGTTAATCATTTTGTGGGTATATTGAGTTAAATATTTATACAGATTGAATTATAGTTGTTTCTAGTTCTATTTAAAATAAAATTAGGCTAGTCTTACTCATTGCAATTAGTTATGTTTTTCATCTTAAGTGTATTTCGAAAATTATGTTTCATTTGATATATGTTATTTTGCAAAAAAAAAAATTATAAAAGTTAAATTTATATTTAGTAAGAAATTCCAGAAATGAATATAATCTGTAAAAAATTTAAAGACTCATGCACAAACATCAATATTTATAAATAATAAATCATATTAGTTGATTAATATTTACTTTTAGTTTCAATTTTTTTTTAGTAATTTATAAATTAGATTTATAGTATATAAATTCAAAACTATTTCAAATAATTTCACAAATAAGAACTAATTTTGGTTGGGTTATTTTTATTATGTTATATTAGGTTGCATAAATTATTCTGAACTGAACCCAATTGTTTTTTGTTCTAATATAGATATACTATGATTAATTTTGCTAACTCTTAAATTTTGAGTATGTTTAATATTTTTCATAAATTGATATATGTTTCTTTGGGGTTTAAAAATATAAGGTGTTATGAGTTTGGATTGAGATTATAAACCAAACATACAATCTATTATATTTTGTTATTTATGCGATTTTGGTAAAATTATATAAAGATAAAATTAAAATAAAACTAAAAAGTAGTAAGCCAAACATGAAATGAATTTTAACAATGGAAAATTATGATACTATTAGTTTATCAAAATATATATATTTATGTTATCCACAAAACTCTTTGTAATGATTTGATCAGAATGGGTTTAAAGTAAAAAAAGTATTTTATTATCTTTTCCAATATAATATCAAAGTAGTAATAATAATTAAAGTGAACATTTGTTGATTGGGATTATGTTTTAAAAATAAATTTATTTTTTAAATATAAATTTTATTGATTTGTGAACTTCTTTTTTATGGATTCATTATGAAATACATGTATAGAAATATATCCACTTTTTTAAATTTAAAAATATTTTCATGTTAATATATGTGATTTTTTGAAACCAATACAAGAAAAAAAAGACTAAACTTAAAAATCTGTCTAAAAGCTAGGAAAGAAAAACAGAAAAAGGAAATATACATTTTAATAATGATATTATATACAATTTTTTATTTCATTAAGTATGCATTTGTAATATACTGTTGTTTGGATTAACGAAGAAAATTTACTTCTCAAATAATAGTATAAATATGTGTATGTTATATTATGTAAATGAAGATGAAGGTATATTAATCGTTAACAGCAAATGAAAGATTATCATTTAGGAAACGAATATTATTAGAAATTTTATTTAGTTATATTTTAGTTGATTATGCAAATATTTAATAAGATATGTTAAATTATTAAAAATTGGTCTAACAATTTTGTACAATTGTTTTTCTTAGAATATTTTTAATAGAGTAAATATTTTAGTTGATTATGTAAATTTTAATGAAGACATGTAAATTATTAATAAACTAGGGGAAACCCGCGTATCACGCGGGATATGATATTTTGTTTGGTTGTGTTTTAGTTGTTGAGACGTTCTAACCCATATTTGATTGGGACATGATCGCGCGGATTGTGTTTTAGTTGTTGGGATATGATATTTTGTTTGGTTGTGTTTTAGTTGTTGGGACGTTCTAACCCATATTTGATTGGGACATGATCAGTGTATCTGTATGATGCAGTTGCCCGATTTACAATGTAGAGTTTCGGTTTTGTGGAACTAAATGAATATTTTTAATGTATTATTTTGGTTTAAAAAATTTCATTTCCATAAATTGATTATGATTTATGTTTTGTTAATTAGTTTGAAAACTTAACTTGGTAATTGCCGTAGAAGAAGAATTAGGTGAACTTTATTAATCATGATACCTGAATAGAAAATGGAGACCATTACAATACACCTTGAAGTATCTGAGTATTTATGATTTTTTTGGTAAATAATGAAAATCCTTTTGGTAGTGAGAAAAGTTGAGGAAGAAGATGAAGTTGTTTTTTGTAAAGATTTTCCGTAAATGGCAAAACTGTTTCACAAAAACAAACCAACTAAACCAAGACTCAAAATAGCCAAACCAAAACATTAGAGAAACTCATCATGTTGAATTTTGATACCGTATTTGAACTATCCATGGTTGCTTTTCTCAGATCCTTCCTTATAATTTTCAGGTTGACGAACTATAAGTGAGAGATAGTTTGAGGCACTTCTGAAATATATTCGCTGATGAAAAGTGTTAGGCTTCTTTTTTAAGTATTCCCAGCTGGGAAACTTGTGTGATAAAAACAAAACTCGAGAACATAAACAAAGGAGAAGCTTTAGATTTGATACATAGCTCCAGTCATACTTGGACATCATGCTGTATGAAAGACATGATCTCATAACAAAGACAAAAACAACCATATGAGAGAGACCCTAAATGAACATAGACACATACATAGTCATTCATCTCTCATAACAGACTACAACGTTTTTCTCCCTTCTCGGAGTCCAGGAAGATGCAAAATTTGAAGACCATAGCTCAAATTAAAATTGTGACCTTGCTCCACGACACTACATTGGTCTCATTCTTATTGCCACCCATATCTCAGTTTTTGAAGTATTATACTGATGTAATAACACCGAAAGTTTCTCATAACAGTAAAGGCTGAGATTTACTGAGAAGGATCTCCAAGTTGTGTTTCTCCTGTTTCATCTGCAGCAAAAAAGGTAAACTGCAATCACTGGGAAAACCGTAAGAGTAATCCAGGAACCAACCTCGAGCAATATCACCACATCTCTTCATGAACCAGAGTTAAAATTCGTAGACGCCATCTCTTCGATACCACAATAAAATTGTGAATAATGTTAGTAACATATATAGTAGCAAGCCAGAAATTAAATAAGGAACAAAGATGTAAGAAAATTACAGAGAGTTGAATTATTGATAATAAACTGGAGATAACAATTAGCTCTGGTAATAAAAAGTCAAGTCATCTCTTTTACAAAAACAAAGAGAAGAATATTAAGAAACATAAGTAAAACAGTTTCTTTCACTAAAAATGGGACATTGCTATATTTGTTTTTCCTTTTTACAACTAAAAAGATTCAAAAGAAGAACTTTTTTTTAAGAGAACATGAATTTTGTGGACTTTAAACTGAAGAAACCAAGGAATCACACCTTTGATCATGTTTCCGCCACCTCATGGAGGTCACAAATCATAAAAGCATGCTAGCCACAATCCGGTGAAAAGAGTCAGCAACGAAGAATGAAAATGTTAAGCAACAAAGAATGAAAATGTTAAGCAACAAAAAAAGCTGGGAACTTACATTCATTAAATTCTGAACAGTTCTTGCCTCTTCTTTAGTTTTGTAGGAGGCTTTTTCCTAACGAAGGCTGTGAAATCTTTTTCTATTTCTTCCCTCAACAAAAAAAAACAGAGAATTACAGTTTCTGTGAATCTCCATAACCTAGCTATGAAATATAGCACATCGATAGAAGAAGGAAAATTAAACCATCGAGAGAGAAAGAGAGAGCTTATAATGATTGAGAGGAAGAACTGATGAATTTCAAGTTAATAATCTCACATATTTATAGTTGATTCATACCATGGAAGCAAGAAGGGACGCTTGAATGAAACATCGTGTCATTAATGGGAAAATGGTTTCAATGAAAGTTTTAATGAATGGAAGGTTCTTTCGTAACGGCAATGATTGGCAACGATTTCGTGAATCGGTGGGAAAATCACTCGTGAAGACATGGCAGGGCCGTCGGCTTCCAAAAAGAGGTTTGGTTGGAGAAGAAAGATTCAGTAAAATGACCAAATCTTCATTGACGACGGAAACTGCGAGCGACCTTACCGAGCCTGCATCGGACAGATTGATGCTAACCAACATAGACACACCGATCATTGACGAAGACTCGTATCCTGAGAATTTCAGAACGTGGAGACGAAGAACCCTAAAAATGGATGTCGGCTAAACGTAAGTGCCTAACAGGCCAAGATTGTCTTTGTTTTCGGCCCAGTACTCCACTCGTGTAAAAATTCATTAAAACGAAAACAAAAAAGAACACGTGTCATCTCCTCCCTTTATGATTTAATGACGTGGCACATTTAAAAGAGGAATAACCCTACTTTATATATATAGATAGATAGATAAATTGGTCTAACAATTTTGTACAATAGTTTTTAGAATATTTTTTTAAATAGAATGGATAATACAAACATTAATGGGAGGGTGAGGGGGCATTAATGCAGGTCACAGAAAGAAGGGGTCAAAAGAAGGGAAATTGAAGGTGACTGCATACAAAAGTACCTCTTTACGTTTTACACAGAAGAAGCTCAGGACATTCACCAAAGTAACACAAATGAAGTTCAAGTTTTTAATTAGGCTTTGCTTTTGTGATTCTACTCTCCTCAAAATTTATATCTTTTTATTCGTTCGATCTTGTTTTCATGTGACTCTCCTCTTCTCTGCCGTGAGTCTCTTCAATTTCTTAAACACTATGTTAATTATCCACATCATATATAGACCTTTCTCGCCGTACGTATCACATTCACACACTACTTCATCCCGATTCGCCCACTTCTAGTTTTACTACTCAACAAAATATCATGAAGTCTCTTCTTCTCCTGGTCCTTTTCCTCTCTTTCTTTTTCGGCTCTCTCTTCGCTAGTAGACATTTCACCTCACTCCCCCATCCAAGTATGTATGCTTTTCGATATCTCTTCTTAATGTCGCCATACCACGTCTTTCACTATCTTCAAGGTCTCCTTGTTCATGTTTATGTGTGCGCGTAGGTCATCTTCATGTCGGAAGGACTACGGGAAAAGTGAAGTGTCAAAGGAGGCCGGACACCGTGCAGGTGGCTGGGTCTAGGTTGCCGGACTGCTCACATGTGTGTGGTTCATGCTCCCCATGTCATCTTATGATGGTTAGCTTTGTGTGTGCATCGCTAGCAGAGGCTGAAACTTGTCCCATTGCTTATAAGTGCATGTGCAACAACAAATCCTACCCTGTCCCATGATGAGCCTTACCTATATACATTCAATACGTTTTGTTATTTTTTCCCTTTTGCTTCTCCGGGTAAATAACATGGGCCTATAGAATGCAACTTTTCCTTCTTTTCTTTCATTTGCTGCTCTAGTTTAGTTCTGGTAGAATCCATATCTTAAACACAGTTTTACGAAAAGAAATTAATTAAGCCCCTCAAAGTGTGGTCGACTACATCGAAAGAAAAAGCCACTCAATTATTTGGGATCGTACAGTGTATTATGGGCCATGCCGCATTCCAGACTACAACAATAAAAATTGGCTGAAGAATAATAATTAAAGGAAACGCAGTACATCTAAACGTTGTTGCCACCAACGTTTGGAGGCTCTCGAATAACTACCTCACAATCCCACTCCCTACCCATTTGTTATACACGATTCATCTCACCTTCATTAAATGTTTCCACAGTTAGCTCGAAAATTCACTATATACACACATACGCCTTCCCTCCACAAGATCAAACATAGACACTAACTTCCCATTGCCAAACAAACACACTCAATTGGTTGTCTTTGTATGCTAGAATCATCAATTGCAGATATGATATCAAAAGTGTATATTAGTTTCAAAGAAAACACGCAAAGATGTAACTGTTGGCATTGATAACAAGACCAGTCAAAATGTGCTGTGCAGAATGCAGATCTTAGACGCAGTGATAACAGCAGAAACTCATTGTGTAGCCTCGACAGGTTTCTGTAAAAGATCATCAAACATATGTAATGGGTAGAAGAGGCGCTTTCTGAAAAAGCAAGAAGAGAAGGAAGCAATTACCTCTCCTTTGCCGCCGGTGAAGAGTTTGTAACCACCGTAGAAAAGCATGCCCCAGCCAGAGAGTGAAATAAGCACAAACTGCAGAGAAGAAAGGAATGATCATCAACACATAGAAGAAGAGATATGAACTCCTCCTTCCAGTTTCCAGGGTTCGTGGGCTGTTTCCAGAAGTCAACCTTCGTAGATCCATGGTGATCTGCTTCATTCCCATTTTTTAGATTCAATCAATTCAATTTCTCGACGATCTGAGGGAGTAATCAATCAGATGATAACGAGAGAGAAGAAAGTACCAGCGGCGCCGGCGAGACCGTGACGCAGATGGAATCTGAGCTAGGCTGATGGCTCGGCGAGCGAACGACGCCATCGTTATCCACTTCTGATTTAGGGTTTGAGAGGCTTCAAGCGAGATTAATTAAGAGATAGACTGTCACTGACACCGCCCCCATTTTAAATATTTGTAATTCCTCGTGTGACGTAACACGCATTTGTTCAGGCAACACCTGGAAACCCAAATCCGGCTCCCCGCAGTCATGACATTAAACTAGATAATCTTGAAGAACAAAAAATTCAGTCTTTTATTGGTCAAAAGGCAATTAATTTTTTTAGCAACTACTACTTTTCATTAATCAAATCAATATCTTAAAAGAATGCTTATCAGCCTAAAACGAGAAAATAACCAACCACACACTATAGAATACATCTTAGCGACAATAGATGTAAACATAACACTCTCTTTTAATATTCTATCTGCACTTTTGTTACCGCTCCTAAGAGCATCTCAAATCCTACTGCAAAAGTTACTGCAAAATTGAGTAAAAAATGCAGTCTTAAACAAACAAAACTGCATTACTCCATATATATATATGATGTAATGCAGTTTTTGTTTGTTCAAGACTGTATTTTCTACTCCAATTTGCAGTAACTTTTGTAGTACGATTAGAGATGTTTTAAAATACTATCCCATTTCCAACTCCACTGATCCCAATAATAGGGTTCTGATCTCTTGAATGATGTGCTTCATCTTTGGCTAGATCTCCCGTTCTCCTTTTAGCATCTTAACCAACACTCGAGAATCTGTTTCAAACATCACATTTTTATATCCAAAGCCAACTAAAGTGGATATAGCCCATCTCAAAACTTCTGCCTCTGATCTAAAAAGGCATTTTTTATAATCCATTAGAATTCATTTTAGAGTGTTTTTACATTATATGTCACTTTCTAAATTTTTATAACATTAAAGGTCATTTTATGCTTCTGGGATAATTTATACATACAAAATGACAAACATATTATGTATATTTAATTATTTCTATTTTTTTCTTAATCTCGTTTGAATAAAATAGTTTTGAAAATTCAAAAAACATAAAATGATTTTAGTTCTTTAATCATAGCCACACAAAGATATTGTTATCTCAATTTCTTTTACGTAATCTCTTTACCTTTTTATCTCAGTTCTGAAATTTGGTTGACGGGAATGATGTTTTCAACAACCAAAAAAATTCGCTCTCACTCATCCTTCCAAGTCTACTTTGAGATTAGACGAATCCACCACATACCAGTTCGCAGAATTTCAACCCGAGAGGCGAGAGGTATTCATCCATTGTCATTATCATAAGTTTTTTTTCTTCTCGTCCCAATCAACACCTCCTTTTCCTCTCTGAAAATCTCCGGTCATCTTTTTCCCCTCACTTGCCACTGTTCTCCGACGGTATGTGTTTGATTATCACTTTAAACTATATTGAACCTACATGGCCACTACTCTTCTTCACTATTGTAGATCCTAAAATCCACACAGTATTTTGTATCGAGAGTTCAATCAGTGGAAGACAAAGGATGTGGGCAACGATGATCTTAAACACAACGATATAATCGGACTTCGGTTGAAAAAATAGACTTTTATTGAATACGGAATTCGTTTACAAGGTGATGAACAAGATCGAAAATAACAACAAAGAGTACAGGAAAGTGAACTAGAAATCTAAAGAATGAGGTCGATGTGATTAGTGAATAGCTCTAGGATTTTTCTCGTGTGGTTGAATGTCATTCTAGCTCTCTTTTTATAGTCCCCTTCGTCCTCTAACCATCTCTGCGATCTCCAGAATCTTATATTCGACCTCGTAGAGTCCGGCTCGATGTCGAGTTAGTGATTACTCCAGATGGGCTTGAGCCTGTCCAGATAGGTGCCGAAATTGGGTTCAATATTTGTCCCCCAATCTTATTATTTTTTTGAAAAGACTAAGATGGCTTTCTCGGTTAAAGGCGGTTTAGCTTCCGCGGCGCAGAGACTCGACACGTGTCCGCTCCCTGTCGATGGACCGTTGGCATGTGTCCATAACGGCTACTTGTGCCCTTTTCAATGCAAAACTTAATCATTATCTCCTTGTTAATGATGGGGCCGTTTCTTGGTGTCGGCGAATTGCCTTATAAATACAAGAGTCTCCTCTTGTTTTCTCCTAACTTCTTTTCTTTCTCCAGGATTTTCTTTCTTTCTCTACGAAGTTTCTTGTTTGTGCGATTTTCTTTTCTTAAGTAAAGATGGAAGTAACATTCACTTTTCCTCTTCCGACGACTACAACTGAAGATCTTGAAGCTTTATATTTGGTTCATGGCGTTTGTGAGGGGTAAAACTCACTCTTTAGTTTAGGTTAGGTTTAGATTGGGAAAAAGACAATCGTGGGCTGAATCCTTTTAGAACTTAAAGAATGATTATGATTGTATTTGATGAACAATGATTACAAAAACGATTGAAACGAATACAAGGAAACAAATGAATGACTTGTGATTGATAATGTATGTGTAAATTCGTAAAAAGCGTGAATCCCGTTCTCTTCATTTCTCCCTCCTTTAAATAGCCTCAGGTCACGTTTAACCTCTCCTGATTAGTCTCCGAGATCGCCTCCGTAAACTGAGGGATTTGCAACAGCTTCCTTTTGACCGAATCATACGCCTCTATCTTCGTATCCTGGGCTGTTTTATTAGGTTCCTGAGAGAGAAGCCGGATTTCTTCTTCGTGACCTCTTTCTCGTGACCTCTTTCTCGTGACCTCTTTTATCGAAATCCTTGGAAGTAGCCACCGTCCTTAGGCGAGCTCCACTCTCTTTTGAAACGATAATTCACGCGTGGCCCATTGTTAAGCTCAATTTGATTGATCCACTAATTTCAGCTAACGGGCCATATTTGGGCCCAACAGTTGCCCCCAGCTTTCGAGAAAAGGTACTTTTCTCGTGAGCTAGACCTAGCCGCCGAATCTTAATTTTCGTTGAGATAATGATTACTCGTGATCTTCTCTCGAGGATATCTTTTACTTGATCCGACGGATACGATTAAACTTAACGAAATCAATGACTCAGATTAAAAGGATTTTGAAATAATTATCCTCCGATTCTCGAGGCTTGATGGGATATAAAGCTGATTACATTAACTCCAACTTCCCCACTCTCTCCACGTCTCGATTCAGTTTCCCCAGGTAACTCCTTCTGGTTCTTTTATTTTACTGCCTTTTTCTTTTACAGTCTTTTTCTTTTAAGTTCAAAACGAGATTCGAGTGGATTTTCTCTGAAGTTGTACTCCACGAATTCTAGTTTATCAGTTCCAGTTTTTTTTTTTTTTTTTTTTTTTTCTCGATCTCTTTACTTCGTGCCTGTTATGACTGGACCGAGAGAAGGCTCCGGAGAGACCGGAATTTCTGCCGCTGGAGCTCGGATCATGAAGGTGAAAAAGGAGGTTGGTGAATCGGCGATGAAGGCTGAGAAGAAGAAGAAAACTAAGGAGTCGATAGCCCAGAGAGTTTCCAAAAGAACAAAGAGAACCGGTGGCTCTAAGGAAAGTTTTCCCTCCGGGTCTCATCCTCCCTTTGCGTTAAAGGGGCAGGAAATAGTCAATCTCATGGTCCAAGCTCTAGGCCGTAAGGAGTTAGCCAGGGCTTGTGAAGGCCAC
This sequence comes from Eruca vesicaria subsp. sativa, assembly GCA_932364175.1. Lineage (NCBI taxonomy): Eukaryota > Viridiplantae > Streptophyta > Magnoliopsida > Brassicales > Brassicaceae > Eruca > Eruca vesicaria. Next base: position 132,529 of record CAKOAT010335154.1, read on the forward strand.
GAAACCCCCGAAATGGCTCCAGAAGGCTGGTTTTGCGTTCACGAGAAGTATATCTCTAAGAGTCATCTTAGGTTTCCCCTCCCTGATCTGCTATTAGACCTCCTGGATCATTATCAACTAGCTCTTTCCCAGCTCTGTCCATCCGTTATTCGAGTGATAAACGGTTTTATCACCAGGTCTAAGGAGGAAGGGGTTGCTGTCGGGATTAATGACTTGATGAGTCTTTTCACGATAAAGGAAAGTGCTTCGAAGGATGGTGGTAGTGGAACCTACTATCTCTCAAGTCGTCCAGGATTAGGAATTTTTAAGTTTTCCAGTAGCGACGACGACTGGCGAAAGAAGTACTTTTTCGTGAGGATTGATCCTTCAACGGTCCCTGTGGGTCGTACTCTTAGGGCCGCTTGGTCTGATGCCTCTGGTTAGAATTATTAGGATTGTATTTATACGATTTGATTTTTAGTAACCTAATGATTGCCTGGTACTGTTTGCAGACATTGAGGATTCTCCAGTACTTACCGGCAAGCTTACCAGAGCTCTATTCGAAAGCTAAAGCAAACTCCTTGTACCTGGGCCTCTTATACCACTTCTCGAGTAGGTGCAGCCAGATTTCCAGATCGTTACAACGCTTCCTTTTTGACTCCAATCCCGATCTTAGAGTTAGAAGGTTACGTAGTCGTTTGTTTCCATACGAATAAAATTGTTTTTATGAGTTCTGATTTTTGAAAGAATTTGTTGATGTAGTTTCCGAAGGTGACACAGTGGTGACAATTTCAACGGAAGCTAGTACTTCTGAAACCGAGAGAACCCAGTCAACCAAGATGCCTCTTCAACCGTCATTCCGATCAAGGGGTAGGCCAGCGAAAGCAGCCAGCACTTCTCGCGGAAGCGAGAAGAATCAAGGAGGATCCTTCCTTAGCTCAGTGAAAGAGGTTCTTGATGACGGAGCTTCCGTTCCAGTTAAGGATGCTAATCCGGTTGATGATCAGGGAGCTCAGGAGATTGCTCCTTATTCTGATGTTCAGGTCGCGGGGGACGATCTTCAGGTGATCAAGGATCCTTCTGAGACTGAACTCCCCAGGAGTAAGAGGTAACGAATCGATCAAGGCGATAGGCCTTCTATGTCCTCTTCGTCATCTTCGAGGGGAGGTACCGTTGGGTGGAATTTTGCTCACTCGAAGCCTGGGTCGATTCTTGATGATCCGTGGGGTTTGGCTACGCTGATGAGACACATGAAGCGAACAGGGTGTTCTCTTCCGCCTGTTAACAATCTGACCAACAAGGACGAGTTTATTGAGATTGCTCACTACCTGGGTCAGGTACGGATCTTTCCTTCCCCTTTTATCGTTTTTTTTTATGTTGGGATATTTATTTCCGTTATTCGTTTCTCTATAGTTGACTGGAGCCGTTAACAGAGCTCAGCTGAAGTTTGAGGAAACAGTGAACAACGCGCCTAACACCAAGGAGTTAACCCAGGTTACCGAGATGGTTAAGGCTACCAAGACCGAGCGTGACCAAGCCAAAGCTTAGGTCTCGATGCTTCGATCTGAAGTTGATAGGCTCGGTTTGAAGTCTGATGCTCAGCAGGGGAAAATTGAGAGCTTGGAAATTGATGTTAGGGTGAAGAGTAGGAGGATTTCTGAGCTAGATAGTGCTCGAAAGATTGCTGAGCAACATGTTCAAGACTTGATTGCGTCGTCTCAAGTCAGCCAGAAGAACAAGGAGGCCGAAGTTAAATTTGCTGTTAGGAAGGGAAAGAAAGAGGTCATCGATGCCTACAATAAGATCCTTATCTCCGTTAAGGAGAAATTCTCCAAGAAGAAGGATGAGGTTGATCTTCAGATCTACGCTCAAGAGCTTCAAGCAAATACGGAACTCTTGAAGGATTTGATATCAAACGAGATTCAGAACGATGAGGCGGAGTATAATCGTTTGATGTCTTTGATGCCGGAAGCCGTTGCTGCTTACGAGGGAGCGCATGTTTCTGACTTCTCAGTCAGCAAGCTTCCTCTTCCTCATCTCTCAGAGAGCTCAGGTACTTTCGAGGTTAACACGTTTAATCCATCCTTTTCTGGGTCCTGATTTAGCCCCAGTTGATGTGGTTCCGGGAGGTGATGGCAAGGAGATGGATGAAGATGTCCCGGGTAATGAAGAAATCAAGGAGGATCGTGATGCTTCGAAGGTTTCTGGAGGTGGCGGTCAAGAAGATTGAAGACCTGGTCTCCTTCCATATTATGTTTGGTCGTTTAGATCATCAGATCTGAGTTTCACGACTGGACCAAAACCTTTTATGGATCCAAATCTTTTTAAGTAGCCTTTGAGGCCATTAAGAGTTGCTTATCATAGATCTGAATCCGTTTGATTATTTTCGAGTCTTCGGGACTTATTAGAGTTCCTTGAGTTTTTAGGCTCAGGCTCGTAGGGATCTGAGCTCATTCGAAGGGTTTTGAAACCTCAGATTCAAATTTGTCGTGACCTGGATTAGGTTCGGAAGATTTGAATACCTTAGGTCCGATTCGCAGAGACCTAGATTCGTTCGCAGGATTTCAGGACCTTGGGTTCAGGTTTACCATGACCTGGATTTATCCAGAGGGTTTAAAGACCTTAGGTTCAGGTTCACCGTGACCTGGGATTATTTGATGGATTTTAAGACCTTAGGTTCAGGTTCGTCGTGACCCGGATTTAGATTATAGGATTTTAAGACCTTAGGTTCAGGTTCACCGTGACCTGGGATTATTCGAAGGATTTTAAGACCTTAGGTTCAGGTTCATCGTGACCTGGATTTAGATTGTAGGATTTTAAGACCTTAGGTCCGGGTTTGCCGAGACCTATTTTTAGATAGTAGGATTTTAAGAACTTAGGTCCGGGTTTGCCAGGACTTGTTTTTAGATAGTAGGGTTTTAAGACCTTAGGTCCGGGATTGCCGGGACCTGTTTTTAGATAGTAGGATTTTAAGACCTTAGGTTCGGGTTTGCCGGGACCTGTTTTTAGATAGTAGGATTTTAAGACCTTAGGTCCAGGTTCGTCGTGACCCGAACTTATTCGATAGAAACATTAGATGCTTGAATGTGGATGTTTTTATTAATAACTTTGATGGAATACATAATAATCATGGAGCTTAATAGCTTGAGTTGGGTGTTCTGAACACGTGCCCCCTTTGAACGTAGAGATAAGTATGTTGAGATGAGATTGGGGCTGCACTCATGACGGAGTTGCCTACATACCCAGTCAAGGGATCAAGCCAGACGTAGTTCAATGAATTTTAGGTACCTAATGGTAGTATTTTTTGAGATTCATGGCATTCCATGATCGGATTCCGGGTACCCCGGTTCGTACCTTCATGAGCCTATAGAAGCCTGGACGTATCACATGGATGATTTGGTAGGGCCCTTCCCAATTGGTCCCTAGCTTTCCGGCGTTCAGCTCTTTGGTATGGTTAAAAACTTTCCTGAGTACCAGGTCACCTACAACGAATTGCCGGGACCTGACCTTGGAATTGTAATGTCGAGCCATTGCTTGTTGGTAATTTTGAATGCGGAGCAAGGCTTGATCCCGTCGTTCCTCGATGAGGTCGAGGTGGTCTGATAAGAGCTGATTGTCAGCTTCGGGATTTGTCGTGCAGAGCTCACGGCGGAGGCTGTTGGGGTCAAAATCGGTACGACGGAATTAATAACCAAAACTCCCCGCAGAAATACGAAAGAAACAGTTTTATAAAACCCGAGGAATAGTTTTATAAAACTCAAAGTCATTTATAAAACTCGCAGACCGTTTTATAAAACTCGAAAGGCCGTTTTATAAAACTCGAAAATCGTTTTATAAAACTCGAGAATCGTTTTATGAAACTCGAGAATCATTTTA
>CAKOAT010335154.1:136483-226508 GCA_932364175.1 Eruca vesicaria subsp. sativa
TAAAACTCCAGAAATCGTTTTATAAAACTCGAGAATCGTTTTATAAAACTCGAGAAATCGTTTTATAAAACTCGAGAACCGTTTTATAAAACTCGAGAATCGTTTTATAAAACTCGAGAATCGTTTTATAAAACTCGAGAATCGTTTTATAAAACTCGAGAAACGTTTTATAGAACTCGAGAAATCGTTTTATAGAACTCGAGAAATCGTTTTATAAAACTCGAGAATCTTTTTATAAAACTCGAGAATCGTTTTATAAAACTCGAGAATCGTTTTATAAAACTCGAGAAATCGTTTTATAAAACTCGAGTATCGTTTTATAAAACTCGAGAAATCGTTTTATAAAACTCGAGTATCGTTTTATAAAACTCGAGAAATCGTTTTATAAAACTCGAGAATCGTTTTATAAAACTCGAGAAATCGTTTTATAAAACTCGAAGGATCGTTTTATAAAACTCGAGAATCGTTTTACGAAACCGCAAAAAACCGAAATAGCCGTAAAACGCAAACTAGTCGCAACTAGTTCGCCCATGGGCGAACTAAGAGATACCCATCTAGTTCGCCCATGGGCGAACTAAGAGATACCCATCTAGTTCGCCCATCGGCGAACTAAGTCGGTCCGGCTTAGTTCGCCGATGGGCGAACTAGAGTTTTCCCGGATACTCCGCGTCTCGATCTCCCGCATTCCCGATTCGAAACTTACGTCTTTCGACAAGGTCGCGTTCTAAACCACGGCCAAAATATCTCCCGTTCTATCTCGATCCGACTTACCGTTCGAGTTTTACGATAAAAACCGTAAAACTTCGCTTTCTCGGAAAGAACTCGAGGAAATCATATAAAACGGCAACGGTTAAACGAAACACCGAATATTGCCTAAACTATACGATTTATTCGAGATTTCTTGTTGAAATCATAAAAACGCGCTTTTTAATAAAAAACGCCGAGTAAGTCGTAAAAAAACGTGTTTTTAATAAAAAGTCGTATAAATCATAAAACCTTGCGATTAACTCGAGTAATTTATTAAAAACGACGTCAGATCAGGAAACGATCCCGTAAAAAGTCGGAAAACGGATTTATCGCAAAACGGCCCGGAAGGACCTAAAATGCGATAAAAACCCATCTCGCGATCTTAACGGAATCTAACTCGCAGATTTGATAACGTTTTGACGGTTTACTCACAGGAGGAAAATAAAAGTCAAGTTTAAAGATAAAAGGAAGGTTTGAAGAAAAATAGAAGATTTCCGCGGAAGAAAAGGAAGGATCGAGAAGAATGGAAAATTCCCGATTTAGTCAAATGTGGGCGAAATGGAAAGATCGGATAGCCAAGGCGAGGAGTATATAAATAGGAGGTCTAGGGCAGAAGCAATAGACACGAAATTCAGAGCCCTCACCACCAAAACTAGCATTTAGGAATCTTTCCGTTTTTCTGTTAGCGAGCTGCGTCTCAATTAGGGTTTTTTGTTCTTAAGTTTTCGGCTACTCTCTTAGTTCTTATACCTCTCCGACCCCACGTGGTCGTAAAGAACGGAATGCCACCCTCCTCGACCGACGCACCGTCGATACGAACATAGAAGAAATTCTTCTTCCAAGAAGTAGAAGGCGTTGAGCAGCCCGTAACAACTTCATCACGAGGGCTTAGAGTGATCCTCCGCGATTGCCCTGTAGGCTTTAACAGACCCTCGAGATGATCGACGGTAAGAGTGATTCCCTGCTCGTAACTTAGCGTCAAAAGACCGATGAGTTGCTTTAAACTTGGAGGAGTCAATTGACTAATCGACAGTCCCAGTCTGTGAAGGAAATGCACAATGACTTCCGGAATCGGAAACCATAGGTGGCATTGTTGCAAGAAAATGTTGTAACACGTGAAAAAACCGTCGGGTGCATCCTCATTGCTCTCCCCGGCAAGTGGGGAACGAAACTCAACGGCCTCTGGAACTCGGCAGAATTCACGCATGTAATCGATGCTGTTAAAAAGCGTCAAGCTCGGACGTCCGGAAATTTGATCGACGTCCGACAAAGCTGGAACCCAAGTTCCAGGCCTAGCGGACCCCGACTTGTCTCTGATCGCCCAAAAAGCCTCGAGGTCCGCCGGATCGACTAACGGGGACGAATACTCTTCTTTCGGAGCCAAGGCCGGAGGCTGCGAACTCGTTCCCTCAGAATTGTGAAAATTGGAACTAGTTGAGGAACGAGTCTTTCTTCCTGAAAACATGTTTGAAGATCTTCAGAGAAAGTGGAGAGAAAAATTTCTTGAATGAGTTGTAAAGATGGAGTAAATAATTCAAAATTTTACTCCATATACTTATAGGGAAGAGTTTTACTATTCACCTTTGGACTTTTGCCCATTAAAGTTCCGCCTAATTCAACCAAACTCGCCAAACGAGCTCAATCCACTCGCAAGAATCTCACGATTCTTACGAGCTGGGGGCCTAACTGTTGGGGTCAAAATCGGTACGACGGAATTAATAACCTAAACTCCCCGCAGAAATACGAAAGGAACAGTTTTATAAAACCCGAGGAATAGTTTTATAAAACTCAAAGTCATTTATAAAACTCGCAGACCGTTTCATAAAACTCGAAAGGCCGTTTTATAAAACTCGAAAATCGTTTTATAAAACTCGAGAATCATTTTATGAAACTCGAGAATCGTTTTATAAAACACGAGAATCGTTTTATAAAACTCGAGAAATCGTTTTATAAAACTCGAGAATCGTTTTATAAAACTCGAGAAATCGTTTTATAAAACTCGAGAATCGTTTTATAAAACTCGAGAAATCGTTTTATAAAACTCGAGAACCGTTTTATAAAACTCTAAAATTGTTTTATAACACTCGAGAAATCGTTTTATAAAACTCGAGAATCGTTTTATAAAACTCGAGAAATCGTTTTATAAAACTCGAGAATCGTTTTATAAAACTCGAGAAATCGTTTTATAAAACTCGAGAATCGTTTTATAAAACTCGAGAATCGTTTTATAAATTCGAGAATCTTTTTATAAAACTCGAGAAATCTGAAATCGTTTTATAAAACTCGAGAAATCGTTTTATAAAACTCGAGAAATCGTTTTATAAAACTCGAGTATCGTTTTATAAAACTCGAGAAATCGTTTTATAAAACTCGAGAATCGTTTTATAAAACTCGAGAAATCGTTTTATAAATCTCGAAGGATCGTTTTATAAAACTCGAGAATCGTTTTACGAAACCGCAAAAAACTGAAATAGCCGTAAAACGCGAACTAGTCGCAACTAGTTCGCCCATGGGCGAACTAAGAAGTGATCAACTAGTTCGCCCATCGGCGAACTAAGCCGGCCCGGCTTAGTTCGCCGATGGGCGAACTAGGAAATGCTTGATTAGTTCGCCCATCGGCGAACTAAGCCGGCCCGGCTTAGTTCGCCGATGGGCGAACTAGAGATTTCCCGGATACTCCGCGTCTCGATCTCCTGCATTCCCGATTTGAAACTTACGGCCAAAATATCTCCCGTTCTATCTCGATCCGACTTACCGTTCGAGTTTTACGATAAAAACCGTAAAACTTCGCTTTCTCGGAAAGAACTCGAGGAAATCGTATAAAACGGCAACGGTTAAACGAAACACCGAATATTGCCTAAACTATACGATTTATTCGATATTTCTCATTGAAATCATAAAAACGCGCTTTTTAATAAAAAACGCCGAGTAAGTCGTAAAAAAACGTGTTTTTAATAAAACGTCGAATAAATCGTAAAACCTTGCGATTAACTCGAGTAATTTATTAAAAACGACGTCAGATCAGGAAACGATCCCGTAAAAAGTTGGAAAACGGATTTATTGCAAAACGGCCCGGAATGACCTAAAACGCGATAAAAACCCATCTCGCGATCTTAACGGAATCTAACCCGCAGATTTGATAATGTTTTGACGGTTTACTCGCAGGAGGAAAATAAAAGTCAAGTTTAAAGATAAAAGGAAGGTTTGAAGAAAAATAGAAGATTTCCGCGGAAGAAAAGGAAGGATCGAGAAGAATGGAAAATTCCCGATTTAGTCAAATCTGGGCGAAATGGAAAGATCGGATAGCCAAGGCGAGGAGTATATAAATAGGAGGTCTAGGGCAGAAGCAACAGACACGAAATTCAGAGCTCTCATCACCAAAACTAGTATTTAGGAATCTTTCCGTTTTTCTGTTAGCGAGCTGCGTCTCAATTAGGGTTTTTTGTTCTTAAATTTTCGGCTACTCTTTTGTACCAGTTCAACGAAGATTCGGAATAAGAACCTCTTTGCTCTCGATTTTCGTTTATCTTTTAATTCTAAGTTTTCTCGTTATCTTAATCTTCGTTGTGCGGTTCTGCAGATAGCCGGTTCCTCTGGAAACTTAGGGTTTTCCCGAAGTTTCCTTATTTACGATTATTTGACAGTAGGTGGAAATCGACACCCACAGAGGCTCCCTGTGATAGTTTCGGCGGGGACGACGGCTTCCATCCCGTAGGCTAGGGAGAAAGGGGTTTCTTCCGTAGCTCTTCGTGGGGTAGTTCGGCATGCCCAGAGCACTTCGGGTAACCTTTCGGACCACGAACTTTTATCGATTCCAAGGCGTTTCTTGAGGTTCGCTAATACTGATTTATTGGCAGCCTCCGCCTGGCCATTTCCCTGGGGGTATCGTGGTGTTGACATGGTGAGACGAATTTTCCACTTGTCGCAAAAGTCTTTAAAGTCGTTAGATATGAATTGTGACCCGTTATCGGTTACGATTTTGTATGGGACGCCGTGGCGGCAAATGATGTCTCTCCATACGAGTCGTTCGGTTTCGACTTTAGTTACCTGTTGGAAGGCCTCATCTTCTATCCATTTTGTGAAGTAGTCTGTTAGGACTAGTAGGAAGCGTAGCTTCCGCCTTCATGTTCCTGATACGACTAGTGGTCCTACGATATCCATGGACCATCTCATGAATGGGTATGGGGCGGATATCGAGGATAATTTCTCTGACGGTTGATGTATAAAAGGTGCGTGCCTCTGGCATCTGTCGCATGAGGACGAGTAGACCTCGCAATCGGCGATAATGGTAGGCCAGAAATATCATTGCCTTTTGATTCGGATAGCTAAGGCTCTGCCACCGGAGTGGTTTCCACAGGAGCCATCGTGCATTTCTTTCATGAGTTTGATGGCGTCGATGCCGTGGACGCATCTTAGGTAAGGTCCCGAAACGCTTCGTTTATAAAGGATAGATTCCATTATGCAGTATCTTGCGCTTATTGCTTTAAGTTTTCGAGCTTCCCATTTATTGGGGGGGGGGGGACCTTGCCCTCCGAAATATACTGCATGATTGGAATTCTCCAGTCCTCTCTTCCTATGATTTTGTCGTGAAGGGATGAAGGAGGTCCCAGTACTGGATCAGGTTCCCGGGTGTTGTTGCGGCCGAAGGTCGTGCCCCTGGGGATATTCCTTCTGTTAGGTTCGTCGGAACCTAAATCTGGAGGAGCATCTCCAGGTGTGTTATTGATTTCCGGGGCAAGGATTGTGTCTCCGGTTGGAGTTTCGGGTTCAAGGGAATATCTTGTTCTGCGAGTGTTTACTCTGAGGACGAGTGAGCCTGAAGGCTGGACTATGCCCCCGGAGGTGTGCTTCCTGAATTTGCGAGCTTTTGTTTTTGGGAACCAGAATGTTGTTAGAACTTGGGTCGCTGCTGATTCGGAGCAGCTACCTTCTGTTTGCTCTTTCGGTTTGCTATCGATCTCAGCTTTGCTAGCTATGTCGATGCTTGGTTTTTCGATTCCTTCTACAGGTATGATTCGTTTTATTAGGGGATCTGATGTGGACGCCAATGCAGCTAACGCATCTGCTGAGGAGTTCTCTCCTCGTGGGATTCTCGTTAGCTCGAATTTGCTGAACTGTTTAGTGAGGCTCTGTACGACTTCGAGGTATGCCCCCATTCTTTCGTCCCTTGTTTCATAATCCCCATGAAACTGGCTAACTACCAGCTGTGAGTCGCTGTAGGCATTCAGCTCTCGGATTCCGAGGCTTGGATTCCGAGGCTTAGGGCGAGTCTTAACCCTGCGATTAGTGCTTCATATTCGGCCTCGTTATTTGAAGCATTAAATCCGAGCCTGTAGGATTGCTCGATGGTTTCTCCGGCTGACGAGGTCAGCCTTAGGCCGATTCCGGAACCTTGTTTTGATGAGGCTCCGTCGACATACATGCTCCATTCCGGAGCTTCAGCTCTCGGATCTAGATGTTCGGATGATAGGTCAATGATGAAATCGGCGAGGACCTGAGCTTTTATGGCTGCTCGGGGTCTATATTCGATGTCGTATTCGCTGAGCTCTATGGCCCACTTAGCCAATCGTCCTGATTGGCTAGGGCTATGCAGGATCGTGCGTATTGGTTGTGAGGTCATTACCACGATCGAGTGTGATTGGAAGTAAGGTCGTAGTTTTCTGGCAGCTGTTACGACTGTCAGAGCTAACTTTTCCATGGTAGGATATCTGGTTTCGGCGTCTATTAGGCTTTTGCTTGTGTAATAGACAGGTCTTTGCTCGTTTTGTTCTTCTCGTACTAGTACGCCGCTAACCGTGGCAGTTGATACGGCGAGGTATAGGTACAAGGGTTCTCCTGTTATTGGTTTGGACAGGATCGGAGGCACGGAGAGGTAAGCTTTCAGTTGTTTGAAAGCTTCCTCACATTTCTCGTCCCACAGAAACTTCTTATTGTTTTTTAGGAGTCTGTAGAATGGGAGGCATTTATCGGTGGACTTAGATATAAATCGATTCAAAGCTGCGATTCGTCCGGTCAGTCTTTGTACCTCCGTGATTAGGTGACGGCATTTCCAAAAAGGTAGCTATCTGTTTCGGATTGGCTTCGATACCTCTCTCGGTGACGAGGTAACCGAGGAATTTGCCCGAGGGCACTCCAAAGGTGCATTTTGCGGAGTTTAGTTTCATATCGTATTTATTGAGTATATCGAAGCATTCTTTTAGGTGAGAGATGTGATTTTCCCCGGCTGAGGATTTAACCAGCATATCGTCGATGTATACTTCCATAGTTTTTCCGAGCTGTCCAGCGAACATTTTGTTCACACGCCTCTGGTAGGTAGCTCCCGCATTTTTTAATCTGAATGGCATTACCTTGTAGCAGTAGGTCCCGCGCTCGGTTATGAATGCAGTTTTTTCTTGATCTTCAGGATTCATCATGATTTGATTATATCCCGAGAAGGCATCCATAAAGGACAAGAGCTGATGGCCAGCTGTTGCCTCAACGAGGCGATCGATGTGAGGTAACGGGAAGCTGTCTTTAGGGCAAGCCTTGTTTAGGTCGGTGAAGTCTACACAGATTCTCCACTTCCCATTTTTCTTTTTCACTACCACGGGGTTAGCTAGCCAGTCGGGGTAGTGTACTTCTCGGATGGACCCTGCTTTCGTGAGTCGATCTATTTCGTCGTTGACAGCTTGGGCTTTTTCGAGGCCTAGCTTACGGCGTTTTTGTTTGATCGGTTTGAACGTAGGATCTACATTGAGCTTGTGAGTGGTGACGTTTGGGTCTATACCTCTCATGTCACTGGTGGTCCATGCAAATGTTTTGACGTTGCTTTTCAGGAAGTCGATTAGTTCCTTTTTCGTTTCGAGAGGTAGCTCTGATCCGATGTTCACTTGTTTCTCGGGATCAGAGTCGTCGATGCTAACTCGTTCGGTTAGGTTCCTAGGGGGACCTCGAATATTTTGTTGCATCTCTCGACCTTCCTGGATCTGTAATTGCTATTGGGGTGATTCCTTGAGAATTCCGAATCCTCCCAAGTAACAGATCCTGGAGATCTTCTGACTACCTCGTACGGTGGTTATTCCGTCAGGTGTTGGACATTTCACGCATTGGTGATAAGTGGAGGCTACTGTCTTCATCTTATGGATCCAGGGTCTTCCTAAGATCGCATGAAATGGAGAAGGCCTATCGATGACCACAAAGTTGGTCATTTCATGATTCCTCCAGCTATGACTGGGAGCTTGATGGTTCCCAAGGCAGTAACTGTTTCCCCGGAGAAGCCTACAAGGTTAGCTTTCTGACCAATAATTTCGTAGTCATCTATTTCCATTCCTTTCAGGGCGTTATAGAAAGGTGTCGCTGGGACCTCTTTTCTGGTAAGCAGGTGGTTTTTTGAGTTCCACGTCCTTTAGTTCCCCAGCTACGAATTTAGCTGCCAACTGTCGTTGGAGGTCCCAGCATTCCTCGGTTGAATGCCCTTTTCGATCGTGGTAAGAGCAGTGTTTGTTCTCATCGTAGCCTTTTGACCAGGGGGTTTTGCTTGTCGCGGCAACAGGCTTTTCCTGTTGGACTTCCTCGACAGCATAAGAATGTTCTCCCTGGGTCTGATTATTCCGGGAGCTCCCTTTTCTAGAGGATCCCTTTGCCTCTGAGGTTTCACCTTTCGGGTGATTCTGGGATTTCTTATGGATTTTATCCAGTGCGGCTGTTTCCTCCTCCAAGGTAATGTATCTTGATGCTTTGTGAAGAGCGTCATCGATAGTTGGGGGAGGGTTAAGCGTTAACTCGGACCAGAATTCTGATTTGTACCATAGGCCTCTTCTTAGGGCTTCGATGGCAACCTGAACGTTGGGGTTCGAGAGCTTAATTCTAACTGCTCTGAATTTCTCGATGTAGATTCATAACGAATCTCCCATTCCTTGCCTGATTTTCCAGAGGTCAGCCTCGGAAGCTTTCTTAAGGATATGGGTTGAGTATTGTTTCATGAAGGCGTTAGTGAGCTGGTCGAAGTTATCGATTGAGTTTGGCTCGAGGCTCGAAAACCATTCGAGAGCTGTTCCGACTAGGTTCTCAGCAAAGGTTCTGCAGTAACCTGCTTCACATTCTTCTCTTGTGAAGTGAGCTTTTACTATAGCTAAGCGGAAGGCTCTCAAATGAGCCTTGGGGTCTGAGGTCCCGTCATATTCGGGGATCCTAATTTTTCAGGTATCTCTTATGTAAGAGCTGGCGATTTTGTCTGTGAATGGGGTTCCACGGGTTTCCTCAATCAAGCTCTCTATTTCGGGAGCTGAGCTCGTTGCTTTGTGTACTTGAGCGTTCAGCTTTTGGAGAGCTGCGTGAGTTTGCTCCATGTATCGGCGGATAGCCTCAGGTCCTTCTAAGGGGAAGGACAGTTGGGTCGTCGCGAGGAATCTGATGAGAAGATTCTTGATGGAGTCGAGCGTCGTCGTTATCCCAAGCGTTAGGTGGGCTAAATCGCTCGCTAGCTCTAGGGCCACCTCGAGGGACACGACCAGGGGGGTGAGCTGTAGGATCAGCTTCCGTCCTCGGGTGGTTGTCTCGATTAGGGATCGCGCTCCCATTTTGGTAAGCTGAAGTTGGTGCTCTTCCCCTAGGAGGGGAAGACATTCCTTCTCCGGACCTAAAAATAGGTGGCGGAGGCGGTAATCGTGTGCTGTGTTCGTGAACCCTATTGGGTGCAGAGCTTGTCGTCGCTACGTTATTTCCCATAGCGCTAGTTATAGGTGGACTAAATACTGGGGTTGTCCCAGTATGAGGTGTCCGGAGAACAGGCTCTTGCCCATTACGAGCAGTGCTGTTTGGGGAAAAATCTAGGCGTCCGCGAGGGAAGGTGGATTCGGCCAGTCGGTCTCGGAAGGCGACTCCCGGTCCTTGGCGTTGCGACAGATGAGTCGTCTCGGTTAGGGATCTAGTCACTTCCTCGAACCGTTGCTGTCGGGCAGTTAGCTGCTGCAACGTGCGCTCGTTATCCTGAGCTCTTTCTACCAATTGCACCATCATTCGACGCATCTCAGATAGCTGAGCTTCCGAATGATTCGGAGCGGATTGACGCTGCGGGTTTTTTCGGGGTGTGTAACCCCCAAGTTGTTCCCACTGGAAGATCTTGAGTTGGTTATTCCAGTTTGGTTTGATTGAGCATTAGCCGGAGGCTGTTGCTCGGATCGGTGATCAGCGGATTGAGGTTCCAGATTCTGGGGATCCGGGTCTCTCCTGTTCGGTGAACCGTCGATCTGGATCACGGGGTCAGGGATGGATGGGCTCGTTGCCTGGTTGGGTGGATCCATTCTCAAGTTACGGAGTGAAGGATTCAATTATCGATTCCCCACAGATGGCGCCAAAATGTGAGGGGTAAAACTCACTCTCTAGTTTAGGTTAGGTTTAGATTGGGAAAAAGACAATCGTGGGCTGAATCCTTCTAGAACTTAAAGAATGATTATGATTGTATTTGATGAACAATGATTACAAAAACGATTGAAACGAATACAAGGAAACGAATGAATGACTTGTGATTGATAATGTATGTGTAAATTCGTAAAAAGCGTGAATCCCCTTCTCTTCATTTCTCCCTCCTTTAAATAGCCTCAGGTTACGTTTAACCTCTCCTGATTAGTCTCCGAGATCGCCTCCGTAAACTGAGGGATTTGCAACAGCTTCCTTTTGACCGAATCATACGCCTCTATCTTCGTATCCTGGGCTGTTTTATTAGGTTCCTGCGAGAGAAGCCGGATCTCTTCTTCGTGACCTCTTTCTCGTGACCTCTTTTATCGAAATCCTTGGAAGTAGCCTCCGTCCTTAGGTGAGCTCCACTCTCTTTTGAAACGATAATTCACGCGTGGCCCATTGTTAAGCTCAATTTGATTGATCCACTAATTTCAGCTAACGGGCCATATTTGGGCCCAACAGCGTTGATCGGAGCGTTCAGCTCGAGTTCGCCACTACGCTCGAGACCTCTGAGACCGTTCGTGAGGGGTTTTGTGGAGGGTATTGCACGTTCTTTGAATCTTGTGGCCTTTCCTTTCCGATTCCTGCCCCGATTCTTGAAATCACAACTGGATTGGGTATATGTCTTACTCAGATGTGCCCAAATTTTTCTGAGGCATCCTTTGGCGCTCACGGTCAGAGCTCGCGAGGAGGGCTTGCGCTTTGGTCTGGAGGAGCTTCGTTACCTATGCTTGTTGAAGAGAAACAACCAGAAGCCTGGGACTTTTCTTATGTCGCCTCTTGTTGGACGCCATGTTATCCAGGGAATTTCGTACCGTGACGAAAATTGGAGAGAGAGGTTCTTTGTTTTTAAGGTCGATCACTCTTCGGTAGGTGATTTCGACTTTGAGAGGATTCCTTGGCGTTGGTCCGATGATATAGGTTAGTCCCGATCTCTTATTACATATTCTTCTTTTTAATCCTTTGATATCTGATTGCTGGATTCTTTTCTTGGCTTTTTGGTACATTATGGGACTTCTCTGATGTCGGACGGGTCTGTGGCCTATTGAGGATGTTACAACGAGATCCCCCGGACTGGTCATCTTTCAACGACGAGCGAATTCAGGCTGCTTTTTTACTACCTGACGGGACTAATCAAGCTCCGGCGATTGCTAGCCGCTCGGTCAGGCTCAAGGGTACTGCGGGACCTTCTAATGATCATCCTTCTTCTGCTAGATCGGACAGGCTGTTGGCTAGGAGGTTATCGTTCATGATCCGGCGTCGTGTCACTGAAAATAAGGATCCTGAGGATTCGACCTTGATTCCTCTTCAAGTTTTTGATGTCGAGGGAAGCTCCAGAGCGGAAAGATCTCCGATCTCTCTGAGTGCTGACTCAAAGGAGGACTTTGCTGCTAGTGACCGTAAGTGTCGTCGGTCATCGCTTCAAAGCTGTAATAGATCGGCTCCGGGTAGGGGTGGGCACTTTACCCGATACCCGAATTCGTACCGAAATATCCGAACCGAAATCCGGACCGAAGTAACAAAATACCCGAATGGGTATTGAGTTAGAAGAATTTGGATATCCGAATCCGAATAGGTAATATCCGAACCCGAATGGGTAATATCCGAACCCGAACAGGTATCCGAAGATAACCGAACACATGTATATATAACTATTTATTCCAAGTTTATTTGTCTCATTTTATTAAAAATATTTATATTAATTTTATATATAGTTTAAGATCATATAATATACATATAATTATAAAAACAATTGATTTGTTACTCATTTAAAATGCATTAAGCTTCTTGTTTCATATTTTTAGCAAAATTTTCATTTAAAATTCGCAAATAACAACCAAAATAATAATTTTTATTTTTAATAATTTATTTTCCAACTTATTAATCGTCTAACTTATTAAACTTTTAAAAACAGTTAAGTTAATAATTAAATTTTAAATACATGAAACTTAAGTAATGAGGAATTTGAATGTTTCTTTCAAAATATAATTATCCGAACCTGATCCGAAATAACCGAACCCAAACTAAAAATATCCGAACCCTACCCGATATGTACAAATACCCGAACGGGTCCTAAACCCTAATACCGAAATATCTGAAAACCCGAAATACCCGACCTGAACCCAGACGGGTACCCGAACGCCCACCCCTAGCTCCGGGTCCTTCTGTTGTACCTCCGGCTTCCCTTGAGGAAAGGGAGGCGTACTCGAAGATCGCGGATGCCAATTCCAAGGTGGGTTATATTTTGTATTGTAATATTCTCTTTATGATCGAACTGGTTTTGATGCTTTTGGTGCTTTAAAGGTTATGTTTGCTGTCGATGAGCTCGTCGCGATGTTTGTGGGCTGCAGCGACAAGGATCTGGCGAGGTCGCGGGCTGAGGTGAAGAGTCTCAGTGAATCTCTTCGCAAAGTTAGGGAGGATATCACGAAGAAGACCGGAGAGGCTGATTATTTGAGGGGCGAGTGGAAGAAGGCTCGCGAGGAAAAGATGGTGTTTGAGACCGAGGTCGCCAACCAAAAGACGCTGGTTGTGGAGTTCCTTACAGAGAGGGAGCGAGATATCCATCGCGAATCTCGTGTGATGCGTCGCGAGATTGCCGATCGCTGCAGAGAGACTCTGTCTCTCGTGGAGAAGAAGTGGATGGACAAGAGGAAGGAGGTCGGCGAAGAGATCCAGCTGAGGGAGGTAGTTGTAAACATCGACTTGTTAAATGAGATAAAAGACGGTGGGCTGGACGTCGACGACGAGCTTGCTCGTCTCAAAGAGATGGAGAAACATTGCGAAGGGCTCCTCAAGCTGGTTGCCGTTGCGGATTGGTCCGTGCAGACCTTGATATCCCCGAGGTTTTTGGTGATTCGGTTTTCGCAGAATCTTTGTCCGAGGATGGAGCTGATTCTTAGTTTTTATCTTCTTCTCTTTTTTGTTTTAAATCGGATATCTTGTGTTCTTTTTTTTTTGTAAATGTTTTGCGGATAATCACGGATCTATAATATCTATGCTTTAGGGATTTTATCTCCTTTTAGTATGTAATATTCGTTTATTTCTGTCTTTATAAACATCGAGTTCGTTCTTCCCTATTTTCGTATTCTCGAGAATTTTTTTACTTCAACCACAAATCATGACATCGAGAAAAACTACTTCTCGTGAATCTGAAAGCGTTCGTAATTGGAACAATGGAGCAGGGAGAATTCGTTCTGGTGACGTGAGTGAAGCACTTACTGAGGTTCTCCGTGAGGAATCTCGACTTCCTCGTGATACTGTTTGATCCGAAGCCAAAGACTCGGATGAGCCGAAGACCGCAGCTCTTTTGAGTTCTGGTAGTCTGAATGGCTCGGGGGGGCATGATCGTCCTCCGAAGAAAGCGAAGATATCTGGGAGTGATGCTCGACCCGGCTCTGCAAGTGAAGGTGTGGTCGCAAAGCCGTTTCATTGGCAGTTATCCCATGCCAAGGATTGTCCGATTTCGGATGATCCCGACAGCGTGGCTCATTTGGTCAGGCATTTCAAGCTGGCAGGGTGTCCCTTTCCTTCGTTGTGGAATAAGACTGAGCGTGATGCTTACGTGAAGATGGTGGTTGCACATGCTAAGGTCGGTTGGTCTGATCTTTCGATCCTTGATTCTTATTTTTCTGATGAGCTTATTCCCGATGTATCTTCAGGCTATGGAGGCAAACAACGAGTTCGCGGCAACTCTGGAATAGCGTTTGCGTGATATCCCTCGAGCCTATGAACTCTACGAGGTTAAGAAGGTCGTTCGAGAGTTGAAACTTAGTTAGAAGATGGCACAGGATCGGGAGCGTACCACTGTTGCTCAATTGACAGCGGCCGAGAGACTGGAAAACCAGGCTGCTTCTCTGGAGGCTCGTCTTTGTGTCGTTAGTAACGAAAGGAAATTGGCTTTGGAGCAAGTCGCTGTGTTGGAGGCGCAGATTGAATCTCTGACTGCGAGTCATGCGGAGGAGCTTCGCCGTGCGACTTATGACGCTAAAAAGACTTTGGCCGACGGGTATCTGGACATTCTGGTGTCTCTAAAGGAGAAGTGGGAGAGGAAGAAGGCCGCAACGAACTATGAGATTCGTTTGAAGGAGATCACGGCTAACATCGATCTTATTAAGGAGATAATGAACAACAATCTGCTTGCTTCTGGCGAATTATCGCGCCTTCGAGCTAAGGAGGTCGAGCTCGGGGCCGAACTTGACGTGAATGCGGTGTCGGACTTTTCGGTTAGGAAGTTGGATCTTCCACTAGTCTCTGAGGATCTACCTGAGGATTATTTTCTCTAAGGTACCTCCTGGTGAGGATGAGTTTGGGGGCGAGCAAGGACGTAACAGGGAGCGTTATGAAGATGGCGAGTTCGACGCCGAAGATTAGGATTGATTTTGTATTGTTTGTTTTCATTTCTTTTTTCTTTCTGGTAATCCCGATGAGTAATAATGATTATGAATAATAATGGTTCATTTGCTTCTATTTCGCTCTGAATGTGCGACCTTTTATCATTATCGCGGTTGTAGATCGACTTCGATTGATATCGTGTCGATAAATTGTGTTTGAGTAATATTTTTACTACTATAATGCGCCGTGTTTTTAGCGGAATTCTAACTATTTCCGTAGACTTGATCAGGGTCTCTTCATGCAGTTAAAATGATTTTAAGAAGATGAGAAAGTATTTTTCTTTATTGCTTATAGATGATTCGTTCGTATACAATTGATTCTTTTGATGAGATGATTCTTTTGATGGTTTCATTCAAAACTACTTAGGCAATCCAGTGATTATTTGCTAAGGAAGCCGTGGCTTTTGGTGCTACTGGAGCTGCACTTGAAGCTGTATCTATTGCTGCTTTTGCCTGGAAATACTCCAGGAGTCCACATGGTAAAGACTTTTTCTCTCTGTATGAATAAACTTTTAATCTTAGACAAAAGAAACACCTTCTGGAGTGAGTTAAACGCTTGCAAAGTGTTGTGACATGGGGATTACTGTTGGCAGATACTAAAATTTTATTGTTATTATTTTCTGAATGTGATACTAAACTTTCGTGTTTTGAACTGTATGCGTAATTTCTCTTGGTAAGTCTTGACACCTCTGTGACTGCTGCTTGGTGCGACAGAACAGCTGGTGGTGCTGTTCCGAGAACAACAGTTCGAGGTCCTGAAGCTGCAATAAGATCTCACGCAAGACCACATGATGCAGACTTCATAGCAATGGGATCGTACCAGCAACTGGGTTGGTCAGTTATATTTGATTGAAACTTGAAAGGGTTTCTTGCACGCTAATTACCAAAAGAAGAAGGAAGGCTCTCTTAAGTATTCGCTGCAGGCAAGCATTCTATGATGTTTGAAAGAGAGTTCAGTCTACAGATTTTTTTTTGGTTGGCATTATCAAATCTAACAAGTGTATGTTTCATGCCACAGAGGAAAAATGGTTCGGTCTTCTTTGGGAAATCTGGAATACATGGATGGGAAATGGTACGTAGGTACACCCATCTATGAATGTGGGTGTAGTCTGTTTGGGAAGAGACTGTATGATGAATACAGAGGGAAACAGGTGAGACGTAACATTGCCGACCTGAGAGAAGGGAAGGATTGCTATGTGAGTTGAGACTATTCCCTACTTATCTCCATAATTATGTCTTCCGCTCTCTAACCAAAGGAAGAATTTTTGTTCCAGCTTTTCAAGATCAGTGAGGAAGTAGAGGTTGATGCTACAGATAAAGTGAATATAGCCCGGCTGATCAACCATTCGTAAGCAATTCTAAGACATCATGTAGGGATCCCACATCATGTAGTTATTAAAGTTAGGAGTGATTGCGCTGAGACCATCTTTTGGGAGATTTTTACACTGTAATAACTCATTGAGACATTTCTACTTCTACTCCCTCTCAACGTAGCACTCAGCAGGTGTTGTTACTTTGTTCCACGTAATGTTTATGTTCAAAAATTCGTCTGATAAATGGGTTTTAGAATCACTTAAATGGGGTTTTTTTTTATATTCCCAGGTTAATACTCAGAGAGTATAATTTTGCACCCAACTTACACAAGTGAGTGCAGTCTTATTATAAAATGGGAAATTTGCCAAAAGAGGACCGAAAAACACAACTATTGTCCCCTTAGAATAAAATCAAATTTTAGTACTTTTGGACCTTCACTACCCTTTTTGTATATAAAAATTCAAAGTACAAATTTTACAAGGTAAAAAATTGAGGAAAAATATACAATATGAAATAGAGTAGTATGTTAATATATGAAAAATATTTGGGAAATTTGCCAAAAGAAGACTAAAAAAGACAACTATTGTCCCATTAGAAGAAATTTCATGATTCATGTCCCCTTAGAATAAACTATAATGAAAATTCAATTTAGTCCTTAGTTTTTAAATTTATAAAATTTTCTAAATAGAATTTTTTAAAAATACAAAAATTTGCCATCCATTGCTTACAGACGAGTTCCACGAATCACATGAAGTATACATGTGCATCTTCATTGTTAGATAGCTTAGAAGTGGAAGAACTAGAAGAATAGAAGAGGTTTTTTCACGGTGAGAAAAAGAAGAAGACCCACGTTCAAGGCAAAATATATTAAAAAAAGAAATAAAAATATTTAGAGAATATTTATTTTCAGATTTTGCTAGATTTTCGGATGATGGCTCATAAACCGTTGGTAGAAAATACATTCTACCAAATTTTCCATTAGTTTAACCAGTGGAAACGTAATCCCACGGGCCTAGACAAAACATTAAAACTAAGAAGATATGTTCTGCCAAGATAGACGCATGGGTCTTTATTATATATTATGTTCTACTAAAACTGCATAACAAAGAAGGAATGTCAGTTATCATATTCTTCAATCGTAGATGTATATGTTTTTGGTGTATTACGCATTCTAAGCACTTTAGATGGATTAGTTGTTAGTATACTGTACACTCTAAACAGCCGTAGATGGTAGATCTGATTTACTACTCGATTTATCCAATTTTTGAAATTACTATTCCAAACATTTTTCGAATCTAAAAACATTTTGGGAAATTTGCCAAAAAATGACCGAAAAACACAACTATTGTCCCCTTAGAATAAAATCAAATTTTGGTACTTTTGGACCTTCACTACCCTTTTTGTATATAAAAATTCAAAATAAAAAATTGGTGAAAATATGGCTCTGTAAATGTTTGGAGATACTCAGAGCCGAGCCTATGATTTTTCACGCCATAGGCTGAATAAAATAATTATTCTAAATTTTATATCTTTTTCTTTTCAAAGCTGAATGTTTAATTGGTTTGCGAAGAAATAATACAAGAATAAATTTTCCATAGAATATTTTACCCAAAATAATTAGCTCTTACTATTTTATGTTTAACTAACTCACAAAATATTATTCTTAACAGAAATGATACTTACTATTAGTTTTCTATTACAAAGCTTACTTTAAAATTTTAAATAAACAGACAATAAAAAGTGAGTTATGTAGATTCAAGAATAACAATTTTATCACAACATTTCATAAAATATAAATATTAACATCCTCAGAAGATGTAAATAAAAAAAATCAAAACTGAAACCTAATTAATCAGTTTTAAAAAAAAATTGTCATGGCTGTCGAAAAGGACTCTTTCTTTGGGGTTTGAGTGGCTCTTATTGAATGAAATGTCTAAGAAACTAAATGCACCGCTCAAAACATTGTTTATGCTTAATGTTGTTGTCCTCCAAGCTTTATGACGTGTAAGTGGGATTGAAATATTTTAACTTCAAACTCTTAAAGTTAAAAATAGATTCATCTTTATAAATAAATTTTATACTAAAAATAATATTATTTTATACTAAATATATTTTAGTTTTATAAATATTAAAATTTTACTTACTAAAAGAATAAATAGTCGGTTTTATTCGAAAACTATCTGGTACATTATGTTAATTTTTTGTTGATTTGATTTGAAAAAACAACTAACACTTTTTTAGTTATAGAATAAAAATTTATTAAATTAAAAGTTCAATGAAAATGAAATGATATATATTTTTCTATTTGATTTATATTTCAATTTGGTATAGTTGAAAAAAATCGAAAGTAAGAATAGCTAATATTTTTGTTATAAGAGTATCAGATTTTAATATTATTACTGACATCCAAGCTAAATCAATTATAAATCAAATGTAATGTTGATAAAATTATAAAAGGTTATATATAAAAGTAATAGAAATATTTTCAATGATTTCTTAAATAATAATCAGTATATTTTATGTGACAACAAATGATGTTTTATAATATATGTTTGTTTCAGCTTATATTAAATTTTCAATTTATAATGAAATTTTCTTATTAAAATCTGATACTCTTATAAAGAAAAAAATATTAGTTATTCTTATTTTAGATTTTTTTCAACTATACCAAATTGAAATATAAATCAAACAGAAAAATCTATATCATTGAATTTCATTCAACTTTTAATTTAATAATTTTGATTTCTCTAATAATAAAAAAGTTAGTTGTCTTTTCAACTCAAATCAACAAAATTTAATAAAATGTAACAGATAACTTTAGAATAGAAACCGATTATTTATTATTTTCAGTATAAAGTAAAATTCAAATATTTATGAAACTAAAATATATTTAATATAAAATAGTTTTATTGTAAACTTACCCCTCCGTAGGGTGGGCCAACCCCTAGTTATAAATACAAAGAGGGATGGTTTTTACTTATATGTTTACTCCAATTTAACTATATACGTAATAGTTACTCGGTTCTCAATTATTCAATATACTTTTACTGCATAATACGTAAATAGATATAAAATAAATAATAATATGTATAAATGATTTTTATACATAATTAATGTTCATTCTGCGCAAGAATGACTCTCAAAAGTTATTTATTATTTCAAAAATATAATCTTTATATTAAAGTTAGATGGTCAATTTTAACATCCAGATGATACTATTAAAGCTCAATGTAAATAGGTTTTAAAAAAAAATCAAAAATATCAACAAACATTATCCTACTGATCAACCTTTTATTAACGGTCGAATATAGTTTTCATATTAAAGTGAGATGGTGAATTTTAACATCCGGATGATACTATTAAAGCCCAATTGAAATAGTTTTTTTTTTTAAATTAAATCAAAAATATCAACAAATATTACCCTACTCATCAACTTTTTATTGACGGTCAAAGTTATGACGTGATGGTTGAACTACCAAAATTAGTATTCAATGATTATTAATATATAAATTTCATCCGCGCATATACACGGGGTATCACCTAATATTCCTAGTAATTACAGGATAATTTAAAACATCATGTGAGAGCGTATTAGGTGACGAAACATCCACATAATAGAGGTGTAAATATATTACATAATCAAGGTTATTCTTTAAATTTGCTTTTTTTTAATAAGAACTAGGTATTTTTCTGCACCATGTGGAGAAATAAAAATTTTTAAAAAATTACTTAATTTTTATTTTTTATTTTATTACATTATTAATTTTACATTAATTATATGTAAAATTAAGATAAAATAAAAAACTTTTATTTAAATTTATATTTAATAATATATATATATATATGTATATAATTAAATTAAAATTGGGAATTGTTTTTGGTTAAAATATGTTAAATCAGATTTTATACAACTAGAAAATTTTTTGTTAGGTATATAATTATCAAAAATATAAAATTAAATAATATTTCTAAAAATTATAGATGTTATAAATAAAACTAACAATATTGAGATTAGAAAATTATAATTTTTATAAAAATCCGCAAAAAAATTCAAAAATTATTAATAAAATTATATAATTATAAAAATATACTTGAAAAATATTTTTAAAATTTGTAAATATTGTTATATTTCAATTTTCTACTATCATATTATTTATTGTTATGTTAATGATAATTTATGAGTTATTATCATATTCTAAAAACTTACCAAAAATATATATTAAACATTAAATGTAAATATACATGTCACAATTAACTTTAAGCCTTGTCATCATTATTAAATGACATGTCATCATTTTTTTGATGAAATTGATTGTGGCGATGACACATATCAAAATCACTTTGTAAATAATATATATGAGAAGATATATTTCTTTTAAAAATCTTAATTTCATAAATTAAGAACTAATTTGAACTATTTATAATACTCATTTTTAAAATATTTGAATATTTTTTGTCTCGATGAGTTCATTTGGAGATTTCTTCAAATTTTAAACCCCTGATTATACTTATTGTCAGACGGTAACTTCTGATTTTCTCAAAGTTCTTCTTGTCGGGGTTTTGTTTATTAAGAACCCAAACCAGCTCGAATAATTGGTTTGGATTGGGTACATGTCCAGTGGTGGAGGTAACTTGTATTTAGGGTGGTCAATTTACCGTGGTCAATTTACCCATATAGAATTTTGAAAAACAATGTTATTATATTTAAAATTTTCAAATTGACCCCACCTAAATTGTAAATTGACCCCATTAAATTTTAATTTAACATAAAATTCATAATTTAACAGCTATATTAAACATGAAAAATTGTATAACCCATGTAAATAGTTTTTCTGCCTCCACCACTGTACATGTTATATATTTTATCATTTGAGTGTTTTATTAATTAGATTTTCAAGTCTTTGATTTGGATTCGAGTCTTACATAAGACCTGATCGGATATCTGAATAACCCAAAAATGTTAATAGATTAGATATAAATATAATTTAAGATTAAGGTTAAATTTTCAAATATAGCTTCAGATTTTCATGTAATTTGAAATTTTACAATTTTTGTTTGTTTTTAACCATTATTGATTATATTTTGATTTTTAGATACTTCGTGTATCCTTTTCTCGAGAGTCTTCAAGGGGCGATATTTCAGGAATACTTCACCACTGAAATCTCCACGTTCTTACTCGCCTTCCTATGGTTGGCGTAGCATTATTTCTGCTAGATCTCTGGTTGTCAAAGGACTAATCAAACGGGTGGGAACAGGATCCTCCATTTCAGTATGGAATGATCCTTGCCTCCCAACCACTCGCCCGAGACCAGCCATTTCAAATATTCAAAATTACGATCCGAATCTAACAGTGGATTGTCTGATTAATCCTCAGTCACGAACATGGAATTTACCGGTTATTAGGAATCTGGTAGATCCGGAGGATGCGAAAATTATTGAAGCTATCCCTTTGAGCAAGACCAGATTACTGGATAAAGATGGATGACATTTTACGATTAATGGAAAATACACGGTCAAATCAGGATATCAACTTGAGAGGATATATCCGGACAGAGGAAATCCACTATTGGAATATGGACCCACTGTAGATCTGTTAAAGGCTCATGCTTGGAAGCTTCGCTGTCCTCCAAAGATGAGACATTTTATTTGGCAGATTCTAACGGGATGTATTGCGGTAAGGAAAAATCTGAGGAATAGGGGTATCCAGGGAGAGATACAGTGTGCGCGATGTGGGGCTGCTGAGGAATCTGTTAATCATGTGTTTTTTGAATGTCCCCCCACAGTTCAGGTTTGGGCACTTTCTAAGATTCCTTCAGGGCCAGGATTTTTCCCAACTCAGGCTTTGTTTACAAATATTGATCATCTCTATTGGAGGGTAAGACCTAAAATGGATGATCATCAGTTTGTATGGATCTTATGGTACCTTTGGAAGGCAAGAAATAATAAGGTGTTTAGTAATATAGAGGTACAACCTATGGATACCCTCAAGTTCGCGGAGACGGAGTCGATATTATGGGAGGAAGCCCAGGTATCAATTCAACAAACTGAGTCAACGGTGCAGGAGAGTAATGAGATAGGGTTACCACATATACCAGGTCGTTGGTGCTTCACTGACGGATCGTGGAAGGTTAATGAGAGGTTTTCGGGACAAGGGTGGTATAGTACTCTTCCAGGTTATCAAGGTTTGATGGGGGCACGGAATACGAGGCCGTCTCTATCGCCCTTGCATTCGGAGATGGAAGGTCTCATATGGGCAATGAAATGTATGCGAAATTTGCGCCAGACACATGTCACTTTTGCAACGGATTGTATTCAGCTGATAAGGATGGTTTCTGCACCAGAGGAATGGCCAGCGTTTGCAAATTATCTGGAGGACATCAAAATTCTCCAAGAGAGTTTTATACACTCAAGTCTCATTCATATTTCAAGAACACAAAATACAAAGGCGGACAGTCTAGCACGTAGTGCCAGGAAGCAATCGTCCTATGTTGTTCATATGGATGCGGAGTTACCATTGTGGTTTGCAGAGTCTGTTTAGAGTATATTTTATGTTGATGACAAAAAAAAAAAAAAAATACTTCGTGTATCTTTCACATACTAATATTTGAACCAATTTATATCTGAAAATTTGAATATTAAATAGTTTTGAAAACTGAGATCCAAAGAGTTTTAAAATTTATAGGTATCGCTATGAATCTAAATCTCTAAAATATGAAGGACTCAGATCTGATGGACGATCGAACCTAAACCAAATATCCGAATTCAGAAGGCTGAAGGCCTAACAACAAGCAAAGCACAAGCTGGTGGGTGGTCAATTTGCGGGTCCTGTGTGTGATAAGGATTGCTCAACGGGCCATTTCCCAACGGTTAGTTTATGGCACGTGTACCGTGTACAAATTCTCTTATCATTTGGGTCGACGCAATATAGGGGGGACTCATCTCTATTCAAAACCAATTATGCTATACTTGGAATTTCTACTGTATTTTTTTTGTTAAACCTAAAGCAAATGGCAAAATTAGTAAAGAATCTTAAAAGATAAATACAGAAGAGATATTAGGTGTTAAGTCTCCCGAATTATCTATTAATACAAATGTACATCTCATAATAATAAACTAATCGTAGCTGTCATATCCCTTGTTACATCTATAAATAAAGATATGTGGGCATGAGAGTAACTTTAATTATCAGAATAGAGATCTCCGAGTTATCCAAGGAAGGAAGAAGATGGGAGCATTCGAGGATAAGGTGAAGATGAGGGCAATTGAGCTGAAGCTTCTGTTGAAGAAAGGTATCAAAGTCGTGGGCAAATCTTGCAAGAAGGGATGGTCCAAAGTCAAAAAGCTTCGTCGATGATTTCCTCCTTCATTCTCTCCTACATCTTTGTCTTTGTTCCTTTTTTTTCCTTTCTTCCACCAGATACAGCAAACTTTGTCTTCTTCATACATTTGTGGGTCTTTTTCTTCATTTGTAATTGTCTTCTTCGGCCTAATTAATGACTTGGTTGGGTGTCGCTATTCCTTTTCTTCTTGTTCAATGATGGATATGATGAGAACTCTTAATATTGCACATGAGTTTTGGATGATGATGTGGTGTTAATCTCAACTTTATACGCTTTACGCTTATTAGATCATTTGATATTTCAGCCGTATGCGCATGTTGTGACGGTTATAGAGTCTTTTGACCCAAACAATCAAAGTGCACTATGGATTTGCATATCAGGCCTTTCGAATTTGTTAACTAACCCCTTCTTACGCTCATAAAAAAAACTCATGATATATGGAATTTTAGTATCAAAATGGTCTGTCAAGCAAGACTCCAATGTTTGTTCTGGCTACGACCTTACTTGTGGTTCCTCAATGTTGTACCGTCTTGTTCCCATTGCATCGACTATCTTCCAACCCAGTCCTCCACCTCCCTTCATATCGTAAAGTAGTTGATCGTAGGAAATGTGTCCTCGCTCGCTAAGCATCCTCAGGATGTTTCTCAAACCCTCCATGTCTCTTTGACCCTCTACATAATCCACACAGCTCATCAGCACAACCTGGTGTGGTCTCCACCCTGGCTGACTTACCTCTATCGCCTTCTTCCATCTCTCCACCGCCTTCTCCATCTCCCCCGCCATCTTGTAACCCAGAGCTAACCTCTCCCACGTGCTCGTCTCCTGAACAACCATCTTCGCTACTTCCTCCGCCTTCTCCATCATCCCCTTCTTACAGTAACCCGTTATTAACAAGTGCGGGATCCGGACATCGAATAAAGAATGTCCAGATTCCCACTCTCCCATAATCTTCTCAACACCCTCGACATCATCCACCTTGAAGAGCGCGCTGATGACGCTTATGTATCCAGTGTTGTAGAACCCGTCGAGCTCCTTGTACAAGGTCCAGAGACGGTAGACCTCTTGTCTCATACCCGCAGCGCCGTAGAATGACATGAGAACCTCGTAGGCTTGCTTTCTCTTCTGAGGATTCACCAACTGCTCCGATTTACGCAGCATCTCCACGGCCTTGTCGGTCGAACCAGCTTTAATGTAGGCGTTAGCAGCATCGGCGTAAGTGCGCCAGTCAAGCTCTAGTCCAGTGTCAGCCTCGCAGCTCATAAGAAACTTCTCCATTCCCTCCACGTCAGCTACAACGGAGTAGGCGTGAAGGCGCGTGTTCACAGTGAAGATGTCGGGCTTGACGTTCTCATCGTCCATCTCACGGAGAAGCTTCTCGAGCATAGTGTATTTGCCGCACCTGATGTAGAGGTTGAGCATGACGTTGTAAGGAAGACAACCTCTTAGGAAGCCGAGCTCTTTCATCGTCTGGAACAATTGGTCAGCTTTGTGCAAGACTTTCTTGCTTGCGTAGCAGTTTAAGAGCGCGCCGTAGAGATGGTAGTTCCTCTTTCCGATAGGAATCTTTTCGAAAAACTTGTCTGCTTCTCTCAGACCATTGACTTTGGCAATTAGATCAAGGCGAATGGCTACGTCTCCGTCAGAGATATCGTGAACTCTATGCTCACTCATCCAATCTGATATCTAATTAAAAAAAAAGGGAGGAATTAAAAAAAAAAAGGAAAAGTGAAGAAGAAAGAGAGAAGTGGAGACCTGGAGGGCGTGGGAGAAGCGGCTGAACTTGCGGAGCATCTTGACGATGGAGTGGAGCTCCGTAGTCTTGACTGTATTCCCCTCGTCAAGCCATCCTTCCAACACTCTGACAATCGAAGCTGAGGGATCGCCGGCCCTCGCTACTCGACGCTGCAGAGTGTCGTAGGGGTCCAACGCCGACGGTACGTTCCTTTTTGAGTGAAAAGAGAAGCTCCTCGGAATGTAATTTGGCTTTGGACGGACAAGACGAAGAAGGTGATTCATGCTTTCGGCGGCCGGTGGAGCTAGGGTTTAGGGTTTAACATTCACCGTGTCGTTTTCATTCGATTTATGTTGCAAATCCCTCTCACTCGAGTTAGTATTTTGACTTTTGAGAAGAGTATTACTGAGATGTCAAAAAAAAAAGAGAAGAGTATTACTGAATCAGCCTCGAAGCAACTTTTAATTTTTTTTATTACTAATTTCAATGGAGAGGGTTCTAAATGAAATATTTATTTTTACTTTTTGAAATGAAACACGATGCAAACGCGCGTTCTTTCAAAGACTTTGCTTGCGCTTTCCCCTGAAGCTCTCAAAGACGACCAGAACCATTGTGCCTCCACAATGTTAAGCTACATCATCAACCTCTACGGTCGTTATCCTCCTGGAATCTTTGCCAACACGTGCAAAAACGTCTCCTCTGGACTAATGTCACCGAGTCCGCATCCTTGAGCATCCACTATCTCTCTGAATTTGAGTAACACATCTCAAGAACGTGCTCCATGGGTAAAGTACACCTTAATATTTGTATATATTTTTCGTATTATGTACTCTTTAACTATTGTTTTTAATGGATTCATAAACTTATTCTTCAATTGATTATAAGGTTTATCACACAAATGAACTGACCATCATTACTCGATGAGGTTCATCTACTTTTCTCACAGGACCTAACTTTTGAGTAGTAGCTACAATGACCATGACTACAAAGAAACAAAGGTCAAGATCCATCTTACATCGACCTACAGGTCCCAAATAAGCTTCCTTCGCTCACCATATTCTCACCCATCTAAGTATCATCCCTTCTTTTCCTGTACCCAATACAGCACAAATTTCTTAGCCCAAAACTAGAAGCTCAACAGTGCAGACACCCACAAAATGCCAAATGCAATGCATAGATAATGAATTACACAAGAACACGCTTCTCCAGCTGAGCATAGTGATTAGGCATCAAGGAACACACACACAAAGACAGGATCACTAAGTTTGTCAAACAAAAGTAGTCGTGTCAAGTGACTAGAATGCAGTCACTATAGATGACTAAAGCGAAGAATGCAGTCAATGTACAAGCGATGGTTAGTTAGTGTGACAAGTTTCGAACTAGTTTCAGCGCAGTGTATTGACGGCAAAAGTAGTCGAGTCAATTGACTAGAATGGAGTCACTATAAATGACCAAAAGAAGAATACAGAAAAAGATCTAAGCTTTGTAGTTTACCTGTGGCGTGTTCACGGAAAAGCCGGCAGTTGTGAGAAGCCTCTCAACATATTTTCCCATGATATCAACCTCCAAATTCACTTTCTGTCCAACTTTCTTAGTGGGAATCACCACCTTCTGCTGCGTATACGCAACGAGCATGAAATTAAAGCAGCTCTCATCATCAAACACATCCACAACCGTCAAACTCGTCCCATCCACAGCCACAAACCCCTTGGGGACAATGTATTTCAACAAACCCTCACCCGCCTTCACCTTCACCCACAGCGAATCCCCCTCAACCTCCATCGAAACAATCACCCCCCGTGTCGTCCACGTGTCCCTGCACCACGTGCCCGCCCATACGGCTGACCGGCTGCAGCGCACGCTCCAGATTCACCGGAGATCCTCTCTCCAGCTCCTCCAGCGAAGTCTTTCGCAGGGTCTCCGGTGCTAACCCGACGGTGAACTCCTCGGAGTCGAACTCCGTGACGGTTAGGCAGGTTCCGTTGACGGCGATGCTGTCGCCGAGCTTCACGTCCTCGAGCACCACTTTGGCGCCGATTTTGAGGTCGAATCCGCCGTGGGCAGCTAATCCAAGGTCCTTCACTTGACCCATTTCTTCCACGATTCCCGTGAATACGGATCTGATGCTCAGATTTTGCCTCTTCCGAGGGGTTGTGGACCTTATTCCTACACAAGTCGTCAGGTTTTTTGAGGATGAATCGAATCTGAGGAGATTTGGTCTAAGTGGAGTGGGAAGCAGATTGAGAGAGTGAGTGGCCATCATCATCATCCTCGTCGTTAGCCTGATGAATTTGTGGGCGGTGAGTTATGGAAACCAAAGTCCAAACCA
Organism: Eruca vesicaria subsp. sativa; assembly: GCA_932364175.1. Classification (NCBI taxonomy): domain Eukaryota; kingdom Viridiplantae; phylum Streptophyta; class Magnoliopsida; order Brassicales; family Brassicaceae; genus Eruca; species Eruca vesicaria. The sequence goes on from CAKOAT010335154.1 coordinate 163,778, forward strand.
ACCACAGTGGGTTGTTAAATGAGGCATCTCCTCTGGAGTCCCTAAATGTCAAAAGGCAATTCACATAGATACCCATATAAATATAAAGATAAACATTTATTTAAAAAATCAGAAATGACAGAAATGACATTAAAACCGTGGAATAGTTGAAATATTTACAAGTTTTACCAGGGTATAACCCATCCGCCCCGACCCGACTCGAATTTATGGTCAATTCAGTTGAACCGAATCGTCTAACCATCTAACCAATCCCACGAAACCAAACCAATCCCTCAAAACCAAATCTAGCCCTCGAAACCGAACCAATCCCTCGAAAACCAACCAAATCTGTCGGTTGTGTCGATTTTCAATAACTCAATTTAGTTAAACCTCCTCTTGTCGATTTCGTTTCTCATTTTTCCTCTTTCACACTCGAGTTCAAACAAACCCTAATTTTGCTCCTCCCTAATTTGAATCAATTCTGTACCCAAAATCAACGGTGAGAACGAGAGAGAAGAATTCGGAGGATTCAATCGAGTGCGATGGTGGTCGAAACGAGAGGAGGAGGTAAGAGGAAGGATAATCCAACGAAGGAAGAGACTCGGAGAGTGAAGTTTGCAAAGACGACGGCGGTGGCCTCCGATAATATCGAGAAGACGACGACGGAGAATGTTGACTCGAAAAAAAGAAAACGGAGACTGTTGAATCAACATGACAGACGAGGGAGACGAGTGAGGACTCGAGGGAGATTATGGCGGAGAAGACGAGTGAGAACTCGAGGGAGATTACGGCGGAGAAGACGAACGAGGACTCGAGGGAGATTACGGCGGGAACGGAGACGAGTGAAGTGGCTTTAGAAACTGCTCCGACGACAGTAAACAAATGTCCTGCTGGCCCATCTCCTTTAGCCCCTCTAGCAACTCAGGCGATTGGGACTCATTCTGGAGATGAAGAAAATGATGATGAGAATGAAGTTTCTAAAGAAGGAAATGGAGGCGGAGAAGAAAAGGATGATGAGAATGAAAGTTCTGAAGAAGGAAATGGAGACGAAGAAGGAAAGGATGATGAGAATGAAGGTTCTGAAGAAGAAAGGGATGATGATAATGAAGGTTCTGAAGAAGAAAATGGAGAAGGAGAAGAGTTAGCAAATGGAGATAGAGCAACAAACGAGAATGAGAATCCACCAGAATCCGAAGTAAGAAATTGTCACTTAGGTATACTAGGGGAACTTGGATATAACTTGGATATAACTTGTAGCAAAATTGGTTATAACTTGGGGAAAAATTGGATATAAGTTTAGTATAACTTGGATATAACTTCGGTATAACTAATTTAAAACTTTGGTATAACTTGCAGGGTTTGAATGGAAAGGTGGGACTCGATATAATCAAACCAACGAGCATGTTCTACAAGCCCAGTGAATACAACAAAAAAATAATGTTTGGCACAAGGTGTATGATAGCAGCTAGCACGATTAAGACGCTACAAAAATCTGAAACCCAAGCTGTCTAACGCGGAGTGGAGCAGGTTCACGGAGCATCCCCAATTCAAACACATTTTCCACATGAAGAGTGAGAATAACCATAGGGTTCAGGGAATGTGGATGTTGTTGCTGCGTACTGCTGGTAGCGAGAGGCGGGGAGAGAGAGGTGGTTTATTGTGAATGGGGTTGCCATCCGTTACGGGCTGAGGGAACATGGTTTGATATCTGGGCTATTCTGCCACAACTATCCTCTCGGCTACAAAGAGCTTGGTGGGACGAGGTTCGTTGATCGTCATTTCAAGGAAGGAGAACCTAGAAGGTTAGAGGATGTTAAGAAGAAGCTGGTGAACATGGGATCCCACAAAGACAGGCTGAAGATTGCGGTTCTATTCTTCTTAGATTCGGTTGTTTGTGCGCAAACCAAGGTTGGACACAATGCTAATGATGTGTTGGAGGTGTTCCAGAGAGCAGTGGACGATCTTAGCTAGAAGTTGCAAAATCCCATTAAACCAGCCAGTCGCTATTGTTGTCAACTGATGCAAAATGTTTTGTGTGTAACAACTTCTTGCATACCAGGCAATTCCTTAGCTAGAAGTTGCGTTCAGACAGCCTGTTGATGGAGAGTTTCCCAACTGTCCGAGGATGTGCAAGATCTCATTCAAACGAAATGGATCGACAGGGGTGCCACTTGCTGTGATAAATAAGGAAATGGTAACACAACTGTAAGTCTTCCTGTGAAACTGTGGTAGAACTATGGTAGAACTAGGATAAAACTATGGTAGAACTATGGAATAAGCTTAAAAATTAATTATGTTTGTGGCAGGTTATTGACAGCATCATCCTCACCAGAACCCCACAAGAAGAAAGGCTGTTCAATGAGATTTTGGAAGATGAAGACAACTTTGATGTACCCGATATAGCTGTGGATAGTTGGGAGAAGTGTTTGGATGCAGGTGAAAAGATATTTTTTAAAGACATGTTCGAGGAAGATGTAGCTGGGCGTGCAAAACAGCCAGAACCGATTGAAGATGCAGCAGGGGATGGAGTACAAATAGGTGAGCAGTCGGTTCAACTGGGAGATGTTATGAAGTTGGTGAAAAGAAAAATGAAACTGTTGAGGACAGTTGTTAAGAAGGTTGACCAGTTGAATGGAAGATTGGACCCACTTGAGGAGTTTGTAAAGGAAGCACAAGGCAAAGCAGCAGAGGTAGATGAAACAGAATCACAAGGAAAAGGTAAAAGCCAGAAACGCAAGAAGTCTTTGGGGAAAGGCAAAAAACAGAAAAGCTAAGTGAAGTCGAGTGAAGAACCTATTGTTTTATGTTTAATGTTTTTATTTTGTAGACAAACAAAGTATTTGGATGTTTATCTAGTTTGTGATGTGGATTTAGAACTTTAACTATGTTATGACTATTTTGTTATGTTGTTATTGTTGACCATGAGAGTGAGACATTAGCTGAATCGTCATTATAATTCTTGGACAGAGTACAAACTTTAAAATGAACATGAGATAAGATTAAAGACTAGCTTGAATTATAACATAAGTTTTGACAGAGACACTTATACAAGTCTTAACAAACAAAGACTTGTATTAATCGAAATTGGAAATAGATTGGGAAATACATAGTTTTTAGCACATCCATGAACTCAATACTTAGCAATCTCTTGGACGGGATGTGGAGGTAATAAGCCTCTTAAGCTTAGCAATCTCTTCAGCCATATCATTGACCTCCATCCTTAGGCGCCTTACTTCATCCTCAACACCAAAAGTCCATGGTTGACGAAAGTGCATCCCATCGTCCTGTACAGTTTCACCCAGAGTATACCTCAGATTCACCCAGTATGACTAAATACAGTTTCACCCAGAGTATAACACAGTTTAACCCAGTATGATTAAACACAGTTTCACCCAGAGTATAACACAGTTTCACCCGGTATATAACACAGTTTCACCTAGTATGATTAACACAGTTTCTACAAAGAAGGAAATTACCTCATAATTCTTGCAAGTGAAGTACCTACTTCCAGGAAAGGTAACGAAATCGTGGCGATACTTTGGATTTGGAGACACATCCGTCTTGATTTCACCACCACATGAATGGGCAACGGGTAGGAATTCCATATTGAGCATCGCAAATGTAGCCTAACATGTCGTAGTGTTTCTTCAGCTTCTTCATCTCCTTCTCCTCTTCGTACGGATGAGTCATGGTCAGTAAAGGGGAAGGGAAAGAGTAAAATCGTGGATGTAGAGAGAATATGAGGATAGAGAGGAAAGATAATGGATTATGAGATGTGTGTGGGAGTGCGAGGACGAGATGAGAGAAGAGAGTAGAGAGAGAGAGAGTGCTTGGGAAGTGACAAAAGTGAGTAGACAGAGCAAAGTTGACGAGACAAGAGGGAGAGTCACGAGAAAGGAAAAGAGCAGAGGGAATCTAACTTTAACCGAAATAATTGAAAATTTTGGAATAGTTTTGCTTTGGCGCGAAAAAAATTATTTCCCCCCCCCCCCAAACAAATTTGCTCATAATTTTACTGAAGTTTCAGGTGTTACCAAATTTCTTCATATTTCTATTTTTCGTGATTTCAACATTTTTTAGTTTACGTATAATCTAAATTTGTGAATAAAGTTGTACTTGTCATTTTTCCACATTACCAAGAAAGCATAACTGATAAGTGCAATAATATTGTTAAAATCACGAAAATTATAGAGTACTACTTTGTAAGCTGCTCTTTATTAAGAAAGTGATCTAGGAAAGACTATATAATGCATAAGAGAAAATGTGATGTCGATGAATCATGTTAGTTAATATTTGTTATTTTGCAATAGTATTGTTGATGAATGTGATGTTGATGAATTAGGGACGATTTTCTAATGAAATATACAAGTTACAACACCTTCGTTCACAGCACGTTATCAGCACGGCCGTCTCTACCCTAAGCAACAAATCCGACTTCTATAAACCCTAGCCGGCGCTCTCTCTCTCTCTTCCATCCTTGGTGTGATCTCTCTTTCTCTCTGCATCTCAAATATCGACTTCAATTTTGTAGCTGCAGAAACCAGAGTCACTTTCAAATTAATCCGACCATAAGCTCATACATTCAACCACACGCCCAAAGGAGGTCCAGTTAGATCCATTGGTGATTTAAGGTACAATCTTAAACCGTATAACATAGATTTCGAAACCCCCCTTAATCTATGTTAAATATGGTGTTTAAGAATCCATAATTGATCCCCTAAAAGCCTATTTCATGCGCATGAGTGAAAATCTGCATTCAAAGCATGATTTAACCTAAAAGCCTAAATTGTTAAACTCAAAATATTTGCTTGATAAAATTCGTTTGTTTGTTTATTTTATCAAGTTGTTTCGTGTTGAATGCTTGAGTAGTTCATCATGATAGATTTCGTGATTTAAGTTTGGTAAATTGATCTTGTGAAAACTTACGTATTTTAAGAAACATAAAAACCGGTTTTACGTGTTCTCTCTCTAATTAAACTCGATTGCTAGATTTTTGTTTGAGTGATTTAAAATTGTTCATGCTGCAGTAGATATGATAGTCCTTATTAAAATTTGATCACCCTGAGACTATTTGTTTGTTTGATCATTAGAATATCAAGATCTGAGGTTTTTAGAATCTGTTTTGTTTTTAAGAAACCCTAATGCACATGAAATTGCTAGATCCGATTTTGTATAAACCCTAGGATTGATAAAATTTCGACCTAAGTTTAATCTAGTATGTTTGTATGAACTTCCTGATAGTTTATGACATTGAGAAAAACTGCTAGGATAATAGCTTGCATGGAGTCGAAATCGATGAACTGTTTGAAAACCCTAGTTTTAAAATTCCTAATCCGACTAGGTTTAGTTTTTTTTTCTAAAATAAATCGACCAAAATTGATTAAGTCATGATAGTCTAAGTTAAAACTGATCATCCTGAGACTATGTGTTGATTGATATTTTTTTTTTTAGAAGCAAAACCGTTTTCATTGTTATGTTGAACTTTGAAACCCTAAAACCTAATTATGTATGATCCGATTTCTTGATGCTTGCAATGCTTGATTTTTTTTAAAAAAGTTTACTTGATTGCATGATCATCCTGATAATTTTAAGAATAATAAATCTGACATTAGGTTGAGAATGAAAATTTTGGTCCACCTTGAATGAAAATCGACCAATATAGCATAAAAACCCTAATTAGGTTAACTTGATCTTAAATTTTTTTAAACCTATGTGTATATTACGGTTTTACTTGTCATTCTTTTGCTTGATCACATGTTCCATATAGAACTCATATGCTAGGTTTTGATTGCATCATATCTATTTTGAGAAATTTGATTGCATCTAAAACCTAAAAGACCTAAAAGTGATCCGAGTTATTTGGTCTAAGTATGAAATTTATTAATTTCAGATGTCAAAACTAAGCAACCTAGAATATGTTGCCTTGAATGTCTCTGGTGAAAATTACTTGGAATGGGAACTTCATACAATGATCATGTTGAGATCAAAGGGTATCGGTGACACAATCACTGCTGGCAACAGTTCCAGTGATAAAGACAACTATAGAGCAATTTATTTGATCCGCCACCATCTCCATGAAAGTCTTAAAAATCAGTACTTGACCATGTACAGTCCACTAGAGCTTTGGAATGCCCTAAAGGCAAGATATGATCACCAGAAAACGGTGTTATTACCAAAAGCTACTTATGAGTGGAAAAACCTGAAGTTCCAAGACTACAAGTCTGTGGATGAATACAACTCAGTGTTATTTAAAATATTTTCAATGTTGAAATGGTCAAGAGGTAACTGAAAAAGAGTTACTGGACAAAACCTTTAGTACATTCCATACAAGCAATGTACTACTGCAACAGCAGTATAGAGAAATAGGTTTTGCCACATATGCTGATCTAATCTCCTGTTTATTGTTGGTTGAGGCCAATAATGAATTACTTATGAAAAAAGTGAGTTAAGACCTCCAGGAACAGCTCCATTACCTGAATCGTCCAAACCGGCCATAATGGCCAAGAAAGAAAGCAACATTGTCCAGTCCGGCCATAATGGCCAACATAGCAACCAACCCGGCTTTGACCGTGGGAATGGTTCTGGACGAGGCCGTGGCTCGTATAAGGGACATGGACGAGGACGAGGCCGCGGGAACTCACTCGGATTTGGCCGAGGTCGAGGCCGTGGCCGGGGTAAAAATAGGTCCTTTAAACCACAAAATAAATCTGACTTATGTCATAGATGTGGTATGGGTAATCACTGGGCCAAGAATTGTCGAACCCCCAAGCATTTGTGTGAGCTTTAACTTAAATATTTGAAGCAAAACCCGGAAGCACACATGGTCCAGAACGAGGGATATGATGGAGATGATGAAGACAGCATGGACTACGTCCAGAATGACCAAGAGGAGTCTCAAAAACTTGACCAAGTTGATCACATGGATTATGAGACTGCCGACATGTTAAAATAGAATGTCTTCTATGACTGTTTTGTTTCCTTTTGAATTTGATTTTTTTTTCTTCTTCTTGATTGAATTTTGTTTGAGATCTATTTTATTAATGGAATTATTTTGTTTTATTTTAATTCTATGATTCTTGATTTTGAAAAATGAAAAAAGGAATGGATACATTTGTGGTGGACAGTGGAACCAGTCACACCATTTTGAGAGACAAACGATATTTTATCAGCCTTACACGTACGGCCAGAAATGTCTCGACCATAGCCGGAATGGCCAGCCTAATAGAAGGTCACGGCCAGGCTCATATTTTATTCCTAATGGTACACATCTCGAAATATCAGATGCATTGTACTCACCAAGTTCAAATAGAAGCCTGTTGAGTTTCAAAGACATAAGGATAAATGGTTTCCATATTGAAACAATGGGTGGAGGAAATAAAGAATTCCTACAGATTTATGAAATCACCCAAGGCAATAAGAGAGTCTTAGAGACTATACCTGAGTGTGGGACTGGTCTTTACTATGCCAAGACCAGTCTGGTCAATCTTCACAAGCTCAAGCATCATCTTAGGAAGTTCCCCAATATTCACAAGATCAATCCTCACAAGCTCAAGCATCATCTTGGGGAAGATGGTTCTCTTAGATCAATTTGTGGTGTTGTATTTGGAACAAGAGTAGTCTTTTTTTATGTTGTATTTTGATGATGGTGTCTGAATGATGATGTTTTAGTGTGTCTTAGTGATGTTTTAATTTGTATTTTGGTGTGTCGAAATGATGATGTTTTAGTGTGTCTCAATGATGTTTTAATTTGTCCTCATGATCGTGTGCTCAATTTGTCCTTCAATTTACATTCAAAAATAACATAAACAGAGGTGAGACTCGAGCTTCTTAGGCGGAAATTGAAGAGAATCGAGCTTAGCTTCTTAGGGTTCTTCGTTCTTCGTCGATTTAAGATTTTGGGGATTTAGGGTTTGTTTTGTTTATAATCATCTCAAGCGAAAACGCCGTCGTTTCTTTTTGATTCATTTAACTCGGTTGTCGTATGTAAAAAAAGGAACTCTGTTCGTCAATATATTGAAAAGCCCACTAGCTCAGTGGCAACTCCTCTACCATTACCATAAATTGGCACGAGTTCGATACGCGTTGGACACACAAATTTTTAATAACAGAAGTACATAACACGACTTCGTTTCATTCATTTGTCTTTAATCAGACAAAGAGATGAAACGACATCGTATTAGTTAACGCCAAGGATTAACGTCCACTTAATGACGTCTAAATTTTCTGCTAACTGGGTTTACGGTGACTTAATTTGGCGAGTCAACCGTAAGTATCTTAATAAACATAAAAACTCTACAAAAGCTAAGCGTTTTTTTGGCGAGCCAATATGTCCAGATTTCTTTTGGCAATTCGTGCAAAGTTTGTGCTTTTTTTGGTCGAATTCCCAATTCAAAACTAATCTAATTTTTTTTATTAATTTACATCCAGTCATTTATGACTAAATAAAAAAAAACAGAATCATTTTTACGAATATAATCCCAGTAAGTCTGTGAGTTGCTGACGACTTCCAAGTTAGTCGTCTCATGTAGTCGATCATAGAAATAATTTTTAAATTTAAAAAAAAAATATTTTGACAAGTGAAAAATTAAGATCAGGTAATTACAAACGAGAATTCGGCCAAAAAAAACACGAACTTTGCACGAATTGCCAAAAGAAACATGAAATTTTGGGCTGATCAAAAAAAGCATAAAAATTTCATTGAATTTACAATTAATTAATAATATTTTCGTTGACTTGCCAATTTAGCACGCCATCAGTAAATTTAACAGGAAAATATGACGTTGTTTATTGTTGGTGCTAAGTAAAACGACATCCATTTCAAATGAAATGAAACGACGTCGTTTTACATGATTTGGAAATAAAAACAAGTAGGCCAATGGATTCGAACTCGGGTTGTTTGGGTCCGTTACGGTATTTTACCACTGCGCTAGTGGTACTTCAATGGACTTATCAAACACATTTAATTTTATATTGTACTGACTGAATATAAAAAATTCTCTAAAAACTTTACAAAATCTTTAAAATTCCAAAAACAATTTGAAGAAATAAAGAAATTTTTTATAAAATTAATTTTGAAATTAAAATTAAAAAATAAAATTGTATTTTTATTTAAATAAATCAAAAGTCTTCCAAATTTTCAATTTTATTAAAACAAATTGCTAAAAAATTGAAATGAATTATACACACAAAAAGATACCCTCATATGAAAATTAAATTAAAATGCTTAAAATAAATATTATACCCATTATGAGTGCAATTTTAATTTTAGCTGATAACTGTAACTTAAGTTTTTGCATTTTATTTTTATTTTTAACCTTTTGCAATTTAAAAAAAATGAAAATTTTGGTAGATTTTTAATTTTATAGAAAAATAAAAAAAAAAATTTTAATTTAATTTCAAACTTAATTTTATAAAAAAATATATTCCAATTTTTTAGAATTTTAAAGATCTTTTTATGTTTTTAGAGAACCTTTTTTATATTGAATCAGTACTAAATAAAAGTAAATGTGTTTGTAATTCTATTGAAAGTGTCATTATCCTAGTGGTAAAATACCTTGTCATTGGTCCCAAACAACCCGAGTTTGAATATTGGGGTTTACATGTTTTTATTTTCAAATCATGTAAAACGACGTCGTTTTATCTCATCTGAAAACGACGTTGTTTCACTTAACGCTAACATTTAACGATGTTTTAACGGTGGGTTCACGGTATGCTAATATGGTCAGTCAATCGTAAGTTGCTTAATAAATTAAAAAGTCAACAAAAGTACAGGTTTTTTTGCCATGCTTAAATACATGTTTTTCTGGCAATTCGTGCAAAGTTCGTGTTTTTTTGAATTCTCAATTATAAACAAATTTAAGTTATTTAAATTAAGATAGGGTAAATCTCTCTAATAGAAACTTTAAAGTTTTTATCACAAAAATAGATCTCAAAAACTAAAATGATCAAAATAGCATTTTTATTTTGAAAATTGTAAGTTTTTTATTTTTATTTTTTAAAAATTTGAAATCCTACCCCCAAAACTCCACTCGTGATCTCTAAACAAAAAAGTATAGGATTAGTTAACCCAAAGGATATAAGTGTATATTTACTTATTTTTAATAAAAAAAATTTAAGTCTAATTTGATCAATTTTATTTTTAACGTCTATATTTGTGACAAACACCTTTTTAGATCTATCCTATAGAATTTCTCATTAAGATATAATAAATTTAAATAATTTTCAACATAGATGAGTGAAAGTAGTTGATCATAATATTCTTTGGTTTTAGGGTTTGACAACATATGTTGTAGTATTGTATATATTCTTAGAGTTAGATTTTGGAAAGCTTAAAAGTTTTTTGAAAAATTAAATTTTACCTTTACGCATTTATTTATGTGTATAGTAATCATTTTTTAAGTTTAATTTAACTTTATGAATTGTTTAGTTAATTAATTAAATTTAGGGGTTATGTTTACGGTCTAGACGACTAACTTGTAAGTCTTCTGGTGAATAATTTAATCCAGACGAGTTACATGTAAGTCGTCTTAATATTTCTGCCTAAATTTTATTTTCCCGCTTAAATATTTTAGCTTTCCAAAAAAGTATTTTAGTTTCTCGTTAAATATATTAAGTCTTCTGGATGACTTACAAGTAAGTCATTTATCTTCTGGACGACTTGCAAGTAAGTCGTCTGAATCGAACATATTTCACCTAATTGGATTTTTTTGTCTCCCTATATAAAAAAAACTTTACACACTCTTTCTCCTTCTATCAAATGGCTGCAATAAAAAAAATGTTCATCATTCTAAAAATCTCCAACCTCTCTCTAATCTCTTTGAACTTATAAAGACTAAACTTTATATCAATTATTGTTTTTGTCATATGTCTTTCTTACCAATTTATCTTGTTTTTGCAGGTTTTTCATCACATGGTTCTCATCCTCCACTCATTTAAAAGGTAGATCTATCAATTTTAGATATATATTTTTGTTTGTTCTATAAAGGTAGATTTATCTATTCGTCCACTCATTTTCTCTATTTTTAAGCCATTTGAACGTTTTTGGATATGCATGTTTTTCAGATATAGATTTGGATATTTATGTTTTTCAGATCTTGAAGACTTCTGAGACGACTTACCTGTTAGTCGTCTAAAATATAATGCGCTAGAAGACTTTCAGGAACTTTCAAGAAGTCTTTCAGACGACTTCTAGACGACTTCCAGGAAGTCTTCCAGACGACTTCCAGTAAGTCTACTGACGGAGTCTTCTCCCATATCTCTCCCTTTCATAACATATCTAAGCATTTTGATAAGTTTTTATGTCTAATTTTTTCATTTAGTAACTCTGTTGCATAAATTTCTTATCTTTTTCTCAAACTAAACTTCTCCAAACCCATTTTAATCTCTTTAACTTGAAAACACCAAATTTTATATGAATTTTCAGCTTTGCCTCATGTCTTTCTCACTAATTTATCCTTTTTTTTTCTGGTTTTCCAAATCTGAGTTTGATATACATGTTTTTTATATTTGTATCAGATTTTGGAAGACTTATGGGAAGTCTTCTCGGAAGTCTTCAAAAATATAATGCGCTAGACGACTTCCAAGAAATCTTCCCAGATGACATCCTCCAGGAAGTCTTCTAGAAGAAGTCTTCCAGACGACTAAAATATAATAATCTATAATAGTTTTGTTTGTGGTCTGTTTTGTGATTTACATGTGTACTCCTTTAATTGTGATTTTTTTTTTTTGTAAAATCAGTTATAATATTTCCCAAGATGTAATATATGCTCTAAAAATGTGTTTACATATTTACAAATCAATGAAATAATAACTTCAATAGCCTTCTTCTCATCTTTGGATCTTCCCGATGCAATAATAAACTCTATTGGCCTTTTTCTCATCTTAATAAACAAGAATTTTGGTAGCCTCGTATTGGTACAACATTTTTTAGCCCTTCTTCCAACACATAACAATAATCATCATAATTGGTGTCTATAACAATCTATATTATAATGAAACAGTTTCTAGGTTCCTTAGTGCGTCACGTCAGCAGTTTTATGGGTCCCGCGTTTATTTTAAAAGCCTATAGTCTTGCTAAAATGTCTACGAAAAATGAATTACAGTTTGGTTGAGTGATCTAAGGTGTAGTGTCTAGTCTGCAAGAGCGTGGATTCGAATCCGACATCTTACATGTTTTATCTTTATAAAACAAGTCTTTCTTTTTTTCTTGAAATTAGTCTTCAGGGGGACCACATCAGCAGCTATATGGGTCTTATCTATTTTTATTTTATTTTATTTTTCTATCTCAAGTAGATTTTATTTGATTTCTTTTCTATTCTTTAATGGACTTTGGAATATCCACATATGCATTTTATAAATATTGTGGGTCACTCTGCTTTTAATCATCATCCTGTAAGGGCTTCCATCTTATCTTCTCTTTCAAAACTCAAGCTCGCTGTTTCTATTTTTCATACACTCATCTCTTCGCCTCCCTTTCGTTATCTCTTCACTCTCCCTATGGTTCAATGTATATGTTTTCATTTTGCCATAATTTTTATTCACATTGGATCCAGATTCCATGTCAACGTCTCCATTTCCTTCGTCACAAATCTATAAATATGAACGATGGATGTAGTGCTGCTACGGATGAACAACAATTTATACTTTGTTCTACTCAGAATAATGGTGATGTGGTATGTGTATCTATTATGTGTAAGCAGTGATCCTTTCTACCATAAATGTTTCTTATCCCTTTTACTCACATGGACTCTGTTGTTGCAGTGTGGACAAATGAATCTTTTTGAGGAGCGAACTTGAGAGATTACAGCTTGCAATTGAGTAAGAAACTTGTGTTTGATCTTGTGTTAAAGCTTCGGTCTTTCATTATTTGTTTCATTGTTTTTAGCAGACTCAAGGGTACAAAGCTTGACCTTATGAGCTTTTTGGATCTTATTTCGCTTGAAAACAAGTTGAATGATAGCTTGCATAGCGTCAAGGATCACACTGGTGTGTTTGGGAGCAGCAGGGGTGAAGGCGGTGGTGGCGAAAAGTGACGCGATGATCTTTTTTAGTAACTCGGTGGTGACTGGGGAGATTTATCCGTTGGATTCAGAGGTAAGGGTTTGTAATGAGTCTAGGACGGGGGATGTCGAGACAGTGGAGTTGAGGGAAGGGCATCGTGTTTTGGTTAATTATACGACGGAGAGAGAGTATAAGCTTAAGACTACTGATGATGTTGGGCCTATGATTGATGCGTGGGATTTTTGCTTATGCCAGGAAAGCTTGGATGATTTCGTATGCATCTGCTTGATTTCGATGTCAGGTATGAGTGATGGAACTTAAGTCTTTAAGATCTTTCAATGCTTTTTTTTTGATATTATGTAGTGAATGATAGACAAAGATTGTTACTCTTTCGGAATAGTATTAGTCGTAAAGTAATCCTGGAAGCTTGAGAATGATGTAAATCATATTTTTTTTTCTTCCTTTTTCTTTTTGAGATAGTAATGTGGTAAAGATTTAGTATCTGTTGGATAAAACAAAGTGATCTCTCATGCTCCATCTTTCGTTATGCTCTCTGTTATGTAGTGAAAATTGGTATATGAGAGATGGAGATTGTTTATTTCTTTTAGAGTGAGTTCAAAATTTGTAGAATAATTGTGGAAGCCAAATAATTAGTGTTGTGTCAGTACTTAACTATTGGACGCCATCGATCAACTTCAGCAAGCATATCCATACGTTTTCAAACGATTAATTTATAACATTTTCTAAAACTATGTAATTACCAAAAGTACAATGGTCTCACTAATCTTTGACATTCAAAATTGTTAGTTGTTATAGTTGAAGAAAAAGAGAAACACTGTAACCAACATAGATGAATAAGTCTGCAGATGCTAGCGTTGGCTCTCAATCAACTTATATATGTAGAGATTTTAAGTCTAAATCATTTAAGTTTACAAAAAGTTAATTTAAAAAAAAAATAAATAATATTTTCATTTTATATTATAAAGAAATTAATTGTAGATACATATTTGATTTTCATATCTTCAAAGTTTGTTTTGATGTATGATAAATAATTTTGGTGAATAAATATTGTTAAACTAAAGTTATAATAAAAATTTGTTTTAACATGTTATATATATGTACAGTCATTTATTTTAAATAAAAAAAAATAAATAATAAAAAATATATTTTTAATAAATCTATAATAGGCAGAGACTTATACATGTATATATACATATTTTATATAAGTAAGAATCTATCATTATATTTTATATTTACAGTAGAATTATATTTATAGTTTGAACACTTAATATATTTTTTTATGAGATTTAGTAATATTATCTAAATCACATTTAAATTTTTTGCAATATTATATACATTAAATAATATAATAAAATTAATATAAATATCAAATTTTAAATTATGATAATTAATGTCGGTGCAATAAAATCAAATATTTTCCTTATCTAAGAATAAATATATTTTAAAATAAAAATGTTAATAAGAATTTTGTTATAAATTAAAGTCTTTATAAATTAATCTAATTTCAAAATCCCAACATTATTAATTTATAGAACTTCTACTGTGCCTAAGTAAACACTAACCAACCCCATATACTTTTCAACAAAATTAAAAATCATTCAGGACCATTCGACATCATGATGAAAAAAATAGTTTGATTTTATAAATATTTTGAATAACAATATATGGATAACTCATAACGCGCGAAAAAACAAACAGTAAAAAGATTTAAATGATCTGAATCAGAATCCAATGGTTATAAACTTACCTCTAAAAATGGAGATATGTCTTGAATTCCCAAATCCCAATTAGTATGAATACTATTAAAAGAAAAAGAGTCCTAAAAAATCTACTTATACAAGTTGTTTGGACCTTTTCATTTTAATCTTACCTATAAAATTTAACCAAATATTATAATAGCTTTGATTATAATAACCAAATCAGATCTTACGAATATTAGTATCATATGAATCTTATCAAGATCTTTCTCTAATATTTTAGGTAATATATTAAGTTTTTAATTGTTAAATATTTGCTTATCTTTTAGAAAATATTGTTGCATATCTGGTCTACTAAACCTTGGTCTCTCTAAATATTACGGTCACCAAAAGAGGTTGTATTTGTATATATGGCCATATGTAACATTGCATTCAAATATATAGGTTACTTTTAGTGGTTTTCATTTGAATCACTACAAAGCGTATAGTTTTCTAGACTCCCTAATAATATAATTGTACAATATTACACTATATTTTCTTATATCACACATTATTATATTAGATATAAATTTACTTCTCCCATGCGGTAATATAGTACTCATTTTCAAACTGTGCTATCAATCAACTAATTTTATTGTTTGGCTTCTTTAAAATGTTGGTTAGTTGATTTCAAATATATGAACAATAGCCAACCAGAACACTTTAAGTTTTAAACTATTATTTGATTGTTTAGATTTTTATTAAACTATCCTAGATTTTATTCAAATATTTTAAAATAAAAATATTTATATATTAAAATAAACAGATGTTCAAATTATACATTTAAAGTTTGAGTATCAATTTATATAAATATATTCTATAATTACCAATTTTTACCAAATGTAATGATATATATTTAAATATTCTAAGTTTATCAAC
This sequence comes from Eruca vesicaria subsp. sativa, assembly GCA_932364175.1. Classification (NCBI taxonomy): domain Eukaryota; kingdom Viridiplantae; phylum Streptophyta; class Magnoliopsida; order Brassicales; family Brassicaceae; genus Eruca; species Eruca vesicaria. Next base: position 179,392 of record CAKOAT010335154.1, read on the forward strand.
TTTTATAAAACCATAATATTTCTATACCAAAAATTAGATTTAGATATATGTATTTTATTCAAGTATAAATGTATTTAAATTATTTTATAAAAAACATATTTATACTAAAAATGGTTATTTAATAAAATTTAAATACTATTAAAAATGTTATGAATTTATATTAATAAATTAGCTAAACTGTCAAGGAATCTTAGATCTAACCATACACAATAAATGTAACTTTTATAAAATGCACACAAAATACGAGAAGAGAGAGAGTAGGTTTAGACATTCGGATCTTTGGGTTAGGTATGGATTAGTTTTTTCGGGAATCAATCTTTTGGATCCTAGACATTTTAGATCTAAGTAGGTATTTGAATTTTTTTGGTTTGGATTCTTGTCGGTTCCTTTCATGCTTAGATCAATATATAATAAAGATTCCTATAAACTACATGTAATTTTTAAATACCTATTAGGTCCAGATCGGTTTAGATATTTAGAATCCGGAAAAAGCAGAAGTACCCCAAAACTTTAAAAATACATGAAAAACAAAAAATACCCAAAAATATTCAAATACTTACAATGACTCGACTTTGACTCATAAGCCAAAGAAAACCCAGACTTTATCTAAATACCCAGAAATCTATTTTAAATTTTGAAAATTTACATGACGCCTGAAACTATAAGCGAAAACCAAAACCTGAAATTTTAAAGAATATTTATAGTACGAAAATATATCTGAAACATTTCATGTATTTTTGTACCTGATAGGATCTCGAGTAAGATCCAGCCTCGAACAGAGACCTGCATGTCCAAAAAATACTGAATAGATACTTTACGGGCTTGGATCTGAACCAATATCAATGCATTGTCAATCTATCTATAGTTTTTAACTAGATTTAATTAAGAAAAATAAACATGCGCTTCAAAGCGCGAAGCAAAATCTAGTTTACACTTTATAGGGATCAAAAGCTAATAAACACACACACACGTCACTCTAAATCTCAGAATCAGCAAACAAGAATTGATTCTCCTTTCTTCTCATAACAAACATGTGTTCATCAGCATATCTATCACATAAATTTGATTAATTTCGCTTCATTCTGTTAATTGGATTCTAAATTTGATTGGTAGGCTTAGTTCAGTTTATGTTTTTTTTTTTGTTGGTGTGGTTATATTTTTTCTAAGAAAATTGAAGTAATTAAATGTTTGGAATAGGTCTTAGTATTCGAGTCTTCGGATGGGGTTTTAGATCGTTTCTTGTCGGATCTGGATCCTTTGCATATAGAAAAATCGGATTCAATAAGTACTTGTGATTTTTCGATTAGGTTTCAGATTGGTTCTTACCTGGTCTAAATAATTTAGGTTGAAAATCAAAAAACATGTGAAAAAACTTTTAATTTTGGATACTAACGGTACAATTCTAGGTTCGGTTATTTTTGTTTAATTCTTTAATTTTTTGTATTTTAGATAAAATTTAATTCAAAACCTAATTTTTTACCCGATTTTTTTTAACATATACGGGTGAAGAAATTGTTAATATTTTAGAAAAAATGTTAAATCATTAGTAAAAACAATATAAACCCATAAAACTAACTTTACAAACATAAATAACATTATATAACTCATATCAATTATACTACTTTTGAAAAATCCAATATATGCTTCTTCTATAAAGACTTCTGATAGTAAAATTGTATAATCTTAAATTATTAAAGTCTAACAATTTTAATAAATAAAATTTTGAGTAAATTGGGTGAAAAACAATGAAAAGACCCAAATTAAGTCTGTACCCATAACAGTGGAAAGAAAGAAAAGTTGTATACTAATAGGCATTGGTTAATGACGAAACCAGCCCTTCCAACTTGCACAATCAACTTCTGTCGAATTTTGATATGTAGGATTTATAGGTGTATTAAAATCAATTAGATTTTGCTAAGATTATGTGTAGATATTGTGTAGATATTAGAGGATATTATCAGATTGCATCGGTAAAGAAAATATAAACAATACCAACTTCAGATTAGTTCCTATCCAAATATTCTCTGACTCAAGATCACATACCAAAAATAAATCAAGCACAAAGATTTGCCTCCTCTCTTTCCAACAAATGTGTTAATATACAAAAATAATGTCAAATGTTTCAATTATCTTCTCCACAAATGTGATCCGTGAAATTTAAGACCCGACTAAGTAGACTAGACAGGTCTATGTTGGTTCAGTAAGTTATCTAGCTAACATGGACACACTTATGTCAACAATTTTCATTGGACGGTCATCGGTACTAGTGGCCATGCAAATATGATAATACCAAGCTATAATTGTATAGTAGTCCAGGCCAACAACGTTTAGTTCAATGAAAATGTCTGGCTACCTTATACATCAAAAGATCTACTAAATGTTAATAGAAATTTTGGCTATGCAAAAACAATAATGGCAAGCTAATATCATTAACCCGACATGTAAAATGTTCAATAATATTTTCCACTATTTTGGTATCTGTAAAGTTTAAGAGCTATTTATCTTAAATCCTAAATCGTGAACCAAAAATTCTAAACCCTAAAACTAATCCCTCACCCCACAACCCTAGACCTTAAACCCTAGGCCTTAACCCACAAATTAAACCCTAAAAGTAATCCCTCACCCCTCAACCCTAAATGAAAAACCTAAACCCTTAATTTTAAACCCTAAAGCCCTATCCTTACAAACTAAACCCATAAATCCAAAACCGGAAGGGTGCACGATAAATATTTGTGTTAAAGACATCACCCTAAGTCCTAAAGCAATGACCAATCTAAGTAGGTTAGACTGGTCTATGTTGGTTTAGTAAGTTGTCTAGCTAACATGGACATACTTATGTCTAACACTTTCATTGGACGGTTATCAGTACTATTGGCCATGCAAATATGATAATAGCAAGTTATTACAAGGTTACTAGTTATTTTGTCAATGTGTACAAACTGAAGTGTAAAAAATAACTTGTACAAAACCCAGCTAAAAATAATATTACTTCACAACAATAAAGGTTAAACATCTAACATTGACTCAATATCACCAACACTGGCTTTAACTTAAGGTTGTCGAAAGGTAGAAAATGAAGATAAAGAAACAACGTTGACTCAAGTACCCCTGATTTTTAAGAGGTAATCTCCTATGGGCTGCGTGATCTCTTATACGCCGAGTTCATAAATATTTTTTGGATGAAAACCTAAACTCCCAAATGAAATCCTTCTCGAAATCGAAACCTACATAAATGAAATATTTGCCCATGGGTTGACTTATCCATTGGAAGGGGTTCTTGTTTAGATTTGAACTCCGGGAAGGTCTACTTATCAAGTACCCCTGATTTTTAAGAGGTAATCTCCTATGGGCTGCGTGATCTATTATACTCGAATTTCATAAATATTTTTTGGATGAAAACCTAAACTCCCAAATGAAATCCTTCCCGGATTTCAAATCTAAACAAGAACCCCTCCCAATGGATAAGTCAACCCATGGGCAAATATTTCATTTACGTAGGTTTCGATTTCGAAAAAAGTAATTGTAATTTCTAGAATTTCAACATTGGATGACCATATTTAGGATTTGAGCAGTGCAACCAAGATAGCCGGCTAAACATAGTTATGTCCGTACATGTTTGTGTTTATTTTTCTTAGGTACATTAAAACCGACTAGGTTAGATGCCCAGGGACTAATATATGTGAAGCATCGTAGCCGGATATTTTGTACTATAGCCATATAATTAGTTTTATGGCAAGCTAAGGAGAATTCATAGATCAGAGTTTAGTGTATAGGGTTTGGCCTTTTGGGTTTTAGTTTTTTGTTTAGGGTATAAAATAATTTAACAAGAAATACATATGATTAACCTGCTACAAATTAATTTAACTTTGTGTTTTTAACAAATACATTTGTTGCAATAAGCGACAGACTGATCTCTTAATCATCATTACACAGCGGCTGAGAGCATTACCGGAGACACAACAGATGGGAGCTTCATCGGAGACTCAGAGGCGGAGAGATCAACCAGAGACGTAGCGGCCTAGAGCTTCATCGAGGCAGCGGCTGAGAGCTTCACCGGAGATGCATCGGAGGTGGTGACATTGAGATTTCAGTGAACCACCGGAGCTTGATTTTTATCAGTTAATTGCTGGAGCTTCTCGTCGCTTTGTTGTAACGTTTCTTCCTTTTCTGCACAACAACCATTGACCAAAAAAAAAAGAAACACGAAGTGCCAAAAAAATAACATGTAGGCTTTGATATGGTACTGCTAACTCATCATTACCTTCCATTTCAAAGAAAAGAAATTGTATACTCGGGATTGTTAAGAAAATGGATTTGAGTTTCTGAGAGTTTAGTGGGAGAGATGAGAGAGGAGGAGATGAACTGATATTGAAATAAAAAAGTATTATAATAGTTTTTTGACTCTATAATATCTGCCATAAAAAAATATAGTGTGCAAAGGATAAAATCTTTTAAAACATTTTAGCAAGATTTTGCCTATACGTGAGTAGTCTACATGACAATGGGAGTAGGGGTAGTAAAGTCCAAAAACATCACGCTCATCTGAGAAACAAGTTAATTTAGTAGATAGTTAAATATGTTAAACTTTGTTGGTGTGGCTCCTAATTTCTCTTTTTTTAACCCAAACCAAAAATAAAATCCAATCAAAATATTATTCAGCAAATGATATAATGATAACTATCATTTTTTACTAGTATGAAAAAAAAATCGACTTTATTATAGGGAAAATCGCATAAAAAACCTTCAAAGTGAAACTTACTAGCACTTTAAACCTTGAAGTTTTTTCACTAGCACTTTAAACCTTTAAAGTGACATTTGTGTCACAAAAAAACCTTGAACTAGAAAATCTGACCTGTTGAACAGGTAAAACATGTCATTTATCAGTTTTTTTTAAAAATAAAAATTTAATCAATAATAAAAAAATTAATTAAATTTTCAAAAAAATAAAAAAAAATCAGAACATAAATAAAAATTTATAAAAAATAATTTGAAATACCAAAAATTAAATAAAATTCCGAAAATTTAAAAACAAATTAAAGAAAATTCAAAAAATTGAACAAAAATAAACAAAAATCAAATACTAAATTAAATTTTTAAAAAATTAAAGAAAATTTCTGAGCATAAAGAAATATTTTAAAAAAATTGAAAATTGTTTGAAACCATCATCGTCAATAGTGATATATTTGAAATTTCTATTCTCAACTATAATATTTCAGATTTTTTTAAAAATAAAATTTTGTTTTTTTTTATAAAATTTTCCAATAAAATTGACATATCATCGTTGACAATAAAAATTTCAAACATAGCACTGTTGAAGTTCATGGTTTTAAATAGTTAAAAACATAATCTTGTAATTTTCTATAAATTATTTTGAAGTTTTGAGTTTTCAATTTTGTGAATTTTGTTTTAATTTTTTTTTAATTTTCTGAATTTAAGTTAATTTTTAATATTTCAATTTATTTTTCTTTTTATAAATTTTTCTTTCTGTTCTGAAATTTTCTTTAACTTTTTGAAAGTTAAATTGATTTTGATTTATTTTTTTGCTTATTTATTATATTAATATTTATTAGATATTTATTTCTCGGAAAAACCTAATAAATAAAATAGGTAATTATTAAATATATATTTTTAAAAATTTTCTTTATGTTCTGATTTTTTATTTAATTTTTTGGAAATGTAATTTAGTTTTTGATTTTTATTTATTTTTTGTTCAATTTGTGAATTTTCTTTAATTCTTAAAAAAAAAATTAGAATTTTATTTAGTTTTTGGTATTTCAAATTATTTTTTTTATAAATTTTTCTTTATGTTCTGATTTTTTTTTATTTTTTTGAAAATTTAATTAATTTTTTTATTATTGATTAAATTTTTATTTAAAATAAAATTGATAAATGACCTGTTTTACCTGTTCAACATGTCAGATTTTCTAGTTATGTGACATAAATGTCACTTTACAGGTTTAAAGTGTTAGTGAAAAAATTTCAAGGTTTAAAGTGCTAATTAATTTCACTTTGAAGGTTTTTTATGCGATTTTTCCATTTATTATATAAGAGTTCGAATAAAAATATCCAAATAAATCAGAACGCGCGGAAATTCAAACAACAGAAAGATTTAAATGATCTGGACTCGAATCCAATCAATCACCCCTAGAAACAGAGATATATATCTGAATTCACAAATCCTAAAAGCTAATAAACACACACACGTACGTCACTCTAAATCTCAGAATCAGCAAACACGAATTGATTCTCCTTTCTTCACATAACAACCACGTGTTCGCCAGTATCTTTATTTTACACTCTTTGTATCTCAATTTTCACGGGAAAAAGAGAGAAGAAAAACAGAAAAAAATAGATTCTTTTGCCGTCAAGATGAATTTGTTTCCATTTTTGGACTCTCTCTCACTGCTTCGTTCCACGTTCCGTTATCTCGTTTTTAAGAGGTAAGCGACGGTGTTTCTCTGCCGTTTTCTGATTCTTATTCCATTATGATTCGAGCGTTACAGATGTTTTAGCAATTGATCACGAAAACTGAAACCGAATTAATGATTGTGTCGGCGATTTGATGGTATCATGGGGGAATATTCATGGATTATTAAGATTTAGAATTTCAATTGTGAATTTCGTTTTTAAAAAGGGAAAGCTTTGATGATGGAGAGGGGTCACGCACGGTTACAAGATTATGAGTTTGAGAATTGTTGCTGAAGCAGAAACACACCTCACAACAAAGTTAGTTTGGTCTCATTGATATACCTTTAACATCATCATCATGTAACACATTGATTAGTGTGTAGATTGATTGGGACATCATCAACAATTCTTTTGTTGTTTCCTTTTTTTAGTCCATATGTTCTGCATATATCGTGATAGAAGTTTCTTGACTAAATCTCTGTTTCGATTGTCTTGCATATATTTGACTCGTTTTCAGTGAAGTTATTGTAGTAGAATTGTATTCTGCTTAAGGACTACTTCTGTGCCTACGCTAGAATGATTCTCATCTGTTCTGCATGCGTGTGGAGTGGGACTTGCTGCTCTATATGAGATCAAAGGGGAATATTTTTCTTTCAGATTTCTGAAAATAACTATCTTTCTGAATTGAAAAACTTGATTATTTTTTTTGTGTGAAAATGTTTTCACAATGGAATGGACCCATTAATTAGCCATCTAACCAGGCTTGCATGCTTCCCTTTCTTTGAGTTTTTTTTTCCATCATGTTTTCTTTTAAGAAGTGCATTTTACCAGTCATTGTTGTTCTTCCTAAAGTCGGCACTTTCTGAAATCTGTATTTTGGAAAATGGCAGAATCCATAGATTTTCTCTGCATGTATATATGTAAGCAACTTTCTATTAATACATGCCCAACATTGTGTGTATATAAAATTACTCACATTTGACACTGTAATATTTTTTTGAAGAGGATGACGGCGACAAGTTTGGCGACGCATTCTTCAGGCTTCGATCAGGCTTCATCTGCTACAGCGATCATCACTCCTTGGTGATTGATCGGCATAGGCAACCTTCTTCTCCAGTTTCTCGATCACCGGCGTTTTCTTTGTGTTGCAAGGAACGATCTTTGTCGTTTCCTTACAATACACGGCTTCTGTTCTGTTTCACTGTGGTCCGATACGCTTTCACGTCCATCGACGGGAAGTAGATTGAAACTACAGTGTTGTTTGGCGTCTCTCTGATCATTGGATCCTTTGATCTGTGATACTTTCGATCCATCGTCACTCTGATTTGGATTTGGAAGCTGAGAATAATGGAAATCTGTATCGTTCTCGAAATCATGATGATGAAGACATAATCGATTGTTCCTTTGAATTTTCGATCTTGTTTTTTTGCGGCTTTGGGTATTCAATGTACACCGGCACTGATAATACCAACTTTTGCTGTTCCAGTGGACGGATCCTTTGATCCTCACTTCGAACTCGGTGTTTGCGGCTTCGGAAGGTTTCACTGAGTTGCTATCACTGATCTCATTGGTAGTGATCACTATTCGTGGGTGTGTCATTGTGTCTTTGTCACCCACTGAAAGCTCTGTTTTTTTGTTCAAAAAACAGAGCACGTATTGTTATGGGTCATCATGATGGACCAAGGTCGGATGATGTCAAAGGAAAAGGACTTCTGCTAGAAGACGACGACGAACCTTTCAAGCTGATTGATGATGAGGATTCCCATGTGTTACAAGAGTTCAAGCTATCTTTGATTGGAAAGGTTCTGAATCCCAAAAACAGAACGTTGAGCGTCTTATCAACTACATGCCAACGCGATGGGGTATGCAGGATCGTATCACTGCGAATGACTTGGGAAATGGGAAATTTTTACTAAATTTTGTCAATGAGGAAGATCTCAAGGAAGTACTACGCCAAGGCCCCTTTCACTATAATTTCTATATGTTTGTGTTAATGCGATGGGAACCTATTGTTCATGATGACTATCCATGGACTATACCTTTCTGGGTTACTATTACTGGTGTGCCACTGCACTTATGGACTATTAAGAACCTCAGAGGTCTTGGAAATTTGTTGGGGCGTGTAGACACTTTGGAGCTTGAGGAGGGGCGAATGTTGATCGATATTGATACTCGGAAGCCTCTTAAATTCACTAGGATGGCTACAAATTCAGAAGGAGCTGTTGTAACAATTAAGATCGCCTATGACCTCCTATTTAAGCACTGTACAAACTGTGGTTTCTTGACACATGAGAAGGACCATTGTCCTCTGATGTCCTCGAAGGTACGTTCTGGCGTGTTCGATAGGGTTTTAATACCAAAGGAGGAGGAGAAGAATCTGTCACCGAGTAGGGGATCAAAGTTGCCGAACAATGCCAATACAATTACCACTGGCCCAACGCTTATTCATAGACGTCGTCTACCTGAGCCTTATGCTCACAAAGACGATGGGATTCAACACAATGATGCTGTGTACAAACGGTCTCATGCACGGAAAGTCTAGTCTTCTGCTCATAATGCTTCTGATCGTTTAAGGAGTAGTAAAGGTCCAGACTTTCAGCGTCATGAGGAGCCTATGAACTATCCTAAAGATAGGGTTATGCGTAGACGACCAGTGCGACATACTCTTAGACATACGCAGTCTCCATATTCTCGCCAACGAGAAGTTTCTCCGCGCGAGGAGAGGATCATTCCACGGAGAGATAAACCTGCTATAACACTGCGACAAGACAAGGAAAAATCCCAGAGCTCTGATGTGCCTACTAGTCGTGATGGCAAGGGTTATAAGCTCAAGGAGTTTAGTAATCCACGTAGGAACAATTCTGGAGCAGCTCTACATCAACAAGAGGACATTTTGGAGGGCTCACAGGTGCCTACTAAGAAATTAGCCAGTAAGATTGTAACACCCTCTCATGCCAATGTTACAATTCGCTCCAAGAGTACAGCAAGATCGCTCACATTCCCCTCGGAATCTGATTCATCATTGAGCCCTCCAAAAGATGCTATGATCATTGGAGCTTTGAAGGACATGGGAATCAATAATCAGGTGGATTTAGATGAAGATGCTGAGGATTTGGATGATATGCTTGGAGAGGAGCTCATGGAAATGGAGCAGGAACGCTGTGACAAGGATAATGCAGTAGTAACACAACCTGTAATTCAGGAGAAGCTGAGGAGGCATGACAACTCACGGTATACTCATGTCAGGAGTGACCGTAGTCATGGCAGGGATGGAAGCTTGACGCACGACCGAAGAGGTGCTGGAAGCAGGAGATATGACCGCGGTGGGACAAGGAAGACCGAGGCAGACGACCATTAGCTCAACGGGATGCTTCCTCGTCTATGGAACATCCTTATGATGCCGAGGCTAGAGAGCATTCTGTGACAAAGAAGAATCAGTCCAATAAACACAAAAAGGATGGCTTGATGAGGTCCAAAACCTCATCAAAATATGATCAATGAGGACAATCAGTTGGAACTGTTGAGGGATTGGAAGCGACCTCACAGTTCGACGCCTTACGGAGATGTGTCAGAAACATCGCCCAGGACTTGTGTTTCTATCTGAGACGAAGAATAGGAGGCTGCTGTTGCAAGACATTCAGGCCGACTTAGGATTTGATCATGTTTTTACCATTGAGACAGTTGGACTCAGCGGAGGTTTAGCTTTATTCTTTATGGATGAGTTTCAAGTTAATGTTCTTTTTTCAAATAACCGAATGATTGACATTGAGGCAGTCATTGATGGAATAAAAGTCTACATGACATTTGTTTATGGGGACCCTGTTATAGAAAGAAGGGATTTAGTATGGGAGCGTCTTACGCGCTTCTCAACATCAAGAAATGGACCTTGGTTCATGATAGGAGATTTTAATGAAATTACTTGTCATGCAGAAAAGGAAGGAGGCATACAACGCCCTGATAGCTCATTTCTGCCTTTTCGACAGATGTTAAGTGATTGTGGTATGCTAGAGTTTCCTTATACTGGGAACATGTTGTCGTGGGTTGGAAATAGAGCAGGGAGGACGACAGTTAGATGTCGACTTGATAGGGCTGTTGGGAATGAAGACTGGCAAGAGAGATTTCCTCATTCCAAAGTGAGGTATATGAGACTCTAGGGGTCGGACCATCGTCCGATCCTGGCTGATATTCTAAAAAAGAAACCTAGGAGAGCAAGGAATTTCAAATTTGACAAGAGATGGTTAGAAAATGAGGAACTGCGGCAAATTATACTTGAAGGATGGAAGTCTCCGGATCTTCCACCAGACGCAAGCATAATGGAGCACATTGCAAGCTGTCGGCGAGCCTTAAGTGAATGGAAAAGGCAGCATAATCTCAACTCAGAGAAAACAGTGGAGGAGCTAAAGGAAAAGGTTGATCGGTTATCCTCTAATGATGATGCCACTACTGAGGAGATTGCGGCAGCTATTAAGGAACTATCTGATGCTCTTAAGGCAGAGGAGATGTTTTGGAAACAGAAGTGTCGGGTTTTCTGGTTGAGAGAGGGGGATAGGAATACTAAATTTTTCCATGCCCTTACAAAGCAACGGAGGGCAAGGAATAGGATTACCCAACTACTGGATGAAGATGGAAATGTTGTGGAGGATGAAGAAGGGTTAGTAGCCATGCTACAAATTATTTTAGACATATCTTTCAATCATCCAACCCTGAGGCAATAGAGGAAGCACTTTCTCAAGTATCTACCACAATTACGTCGACAGATAATGTCTCCTTAACAGCACCAGTCACGGAGTGGGAGGTTAAGCTAGCTCTTTTTACGATGCACTCAGAGAGAGCTCCAGGACCGGATAGAATGACGACATTGTTCTACCAGAAATTCTGGGATATTGTAAAGGATGATTTAACCCTTATGGTTAATCAATTTCTTTTCGAGGGAACGGTGCCATCTGGCTTAAATGACACCAATATATGTCTCATTCCAAAAGTGGAGAAGCCGAATCAAATGAGTCAGCTACGCCCAATTAGCCTATGCAATGTTAGCTACAAGATTATCTCTAAGGTCTTATGCCAGAGATTAAAGAAATTTCTTCCAGATAGGATTTCAGAGACCCAGTCAGCCTTTGTTGCTGGGCGACAGATATCTGATAATATTATGATAGCCCAGGAGTTGTTTCATGCTCTAAGAACAAAACCGAGCGGCCGAAACAAGAGGATGGCTATCAAAACAGATATGAGCAAGGCCTATGATAGAATGGAATGGTCCTTCATTGAGGCAACCATGAGGAAGATGGGCTTTTCTGAAGTTTGGATTACAATGATAATGAGATGTGTAACCTCAGTAAAATATAAGGTCCTCATGAATGGACAGCCAAGAGGGAATATTGTTCCGGAGAGAGGTCTGCGGCAAGAAGATCCTCTGTCCCCTTTCATTTTTATTCTGTGCACGGAAGCGCTCGTTATCCTTCTAAATCACGCAGAGAATCAAGGGAAGATAACGGGGATGCGCATTACCCGTGCGTGTCCTTCGGTATCCCACCTTCTCTTTGCTGATGATAGTCTGTTTTTCTGTAAGGCGGAGCCCCGTGAATGTGAAGAAGTAATGAAAGTGGTCACGATGTATGGACAAGCTTCAGGACAATGCATTAATTTTGAGAAGTCTTCTTTACTCTTTGGTAAAAGAATCGGACAGGATGTGAGACAAGAGATCAAAGACACACTTGGGATCCAAAATGAAGGAGGAATGGGGTCATATCTGGGTATACCAGAGGATATCAGTGGATCCAAATGCAAGCTCTTTGCCTTTCTTAAGGACAAGCTGAGAAATCGAGTGAATGGATGGACTGGGAGATGGCTTTCTAAAGGTGGAAAAGAAGTTATGATAAAATCAATTCTGCTTGCTCTCCCGACGTATGTAATGTCTTGTTTCCTGCTTCCGTTAGAGATCTGCGAAAATCTAGCAAGTGCCATTGCACAATTTTGGTGGAGCTCAAATCCGGATTCACTGGTCAACATGGGAGAAATTATGCCTATCAAGAGATGAAGGAGGTATTGGCTTTAGGATGCTCCATGAGTTTAACCTGGCGCTACTGGCGAAACAATTATGGCGACTGGTGCAAAACCCGGACTCTTTAGTTGCTCGCGTCCTGAGAGGCCGGTATTATAGATTGAGTACGCCTTTGCGTCCGATCAGTACTAGTAGCCCCTCATATGTGTGGACAAGCATATCGGCTGGCAGAGAACTGCTACTATTAGGACTTAGAAAAAAAGTTCATGCGGGGTATGAGATTAAAGTTTGGGAGGATCCTTGGATCCCTACCATTCCTGCGAGACCGGCAACCCCTTTGGCACCGGTTATGCACCCAAATATGCGAGTGAGCGACTTGATTAACCAAACAACGAGGATGTGGGATGAAAAACGACTGCAGGATTACATTAATGCTGATGACATTCCACTAATCAAGAGCATGGCTGTTAGCTCCACACACCGACATGATACATATTGCTAGAGCTATACAAGGAATGGGCAGTACACCGTTAAATCTGGATACTGGGTGGCACGAAATATCTTGAGGAAGAAAGATGATACGGTAGTATGTGAGCCTAGTATCACAAAGCTCCAAGCACATGCGTGGAAGATTAGGGCTCCCCAAAAGATTCGCCATCTTATGTGGCAGGTGATTACAGGACATGTAGCTGTCACAAGTATCTTAAATCATAGACATATGAGATGTGACAACTACTGCCCTAGATGTGGGGAACCAGAGGAGACAATCGCACATGCAATATTCGAATGTCCACCGGCTTTACAAGTCTGGTCACTATCATCTACGCCGACCAATCCAGCTATTTTTCCAGTTCAAAGCACGTACGCGAATATGGATTATCTATTTTGGAGGAAGAATACAATAATGGAACCGGAATTGGATAGGGATCCTTATCCTTGGCTAATCTGGTACATTTGGAAGGCTAGGAATGACAAGTTATTCCGAGGTATTGATAGGGACCCAATGGAAGTGGCGCGATATGCAGAGAGTGAATGCCAAGCATGGTTTCAAGCTAATGAACAGGAAGTAATGTCACCTCTTGGGGATGGCATAGAAGAAGACCAGGCCTTAAGCTTGGGAAATATTTGTATGGTGGATGGCTCCTGGACTACAACAGATTCCTTTAGTGGGTGCGGGTGGGTCCTGAACGATAATTCTGGGAATAGGCAGTTACTGGGGTTGCGTAATTTCGATCGCGTGGAATCGGCATTGCATTCAGAGTTGGAAGCACTGCGGTGGGCAATGGAGAATATGCTTCAACATTCGCCATGTCAGAGCTTTGGAACTGATTGTAAGGAGATGATCGAAATGCTTAGGAATCCTCAAGCATGGCCTAGCTTCTCGACGGAGTTGGAGAAGTTAATGACGTTGAAGATCTGCTTTCCAGACTTCAAGATCACTTATGTCCCTAGACATCAGAATGACGCGTCTGATTCTTTAGCTAAGTTAGCTAGGTCCTTTTATCGTAAGCTTGTGTACGTTGGTTGTTCTGTTCCGGTCTGGTTACCCAGACCACCTCAAGTTGTTTGAGTAATAGATCAGCCGTTTGATGTCAAAAAAAAATATATATATATATATATATTTTTTGAAGAGGGTTCTACCTTTGGAATTCTACATACATATTTAATATTAGTATTTATTTATGAGGTTTTTCACTTTACAGAAAAACCAGTATTTTGGGTTGGTGGGTTTTTCGTAAAGTGAAAGAAACCACTATTAAATGCTAATATTAATATATATATATAACAGAATCTCTATTCTCTACATACTAAAAGAGAAACCTTACAACTTTTAAACCATGACACTTGTCATCACGAAAATCAATTTCAAAAATGTTTAGAAAAAATAAGTTGGTATGTGTAAATATATAATATATTTTTCATTAATCTAAGCATATAATTCATTATTGATTTAAAAACATTATTCATTATTTTTTAAATAAACATACGGAATTACTTAATTTGATCAAAATATGTATGCTAATTAATGATTTTAAATAATAAAGATTTAATAATAATTTATACAGCATTTATCATTTTTGTTTTATATCAAAATAAATTAGACAATTAAATTAACCAAATAATAAAAAATTTGATTTTTCTATTTTTTATATTTTGAATTATTAAAAAAAAAAAAAATTCTAAAAACTTCACTTTTTAAATTTGTTATCAATGGTTTTAATATAATATATAACTAGATACAAGTGTTCATAAAATTATATGAGTAAGATGTCTTTTTAATAAATATTCAATTAAATATATATATATATATATATATATATATTCTTTAAATTAAATTATACACATGCATAAATATTTCAGTTTCAAATTTTCATTTGATTTTTTTTAAAATGATTATAAATTAATAAAAATATTAAAAATTCCATATTAAAATTTTGTTATCAGTGTTTATAAAAATACAAATAATCATAAAACCATGTGACAAAGAAAATTTTTATTTAATAAATAGTCATATTAGAAAAATATACTATACATCGATGTTTCTATCATTTAAATTTAATTATAAACAATGTAAAAGATAAAAATTATTATTTGTGTTTATTTACCATAGATGATTATAAATAATAATGATTATTTTGATTTATATAACCACACAAATTTAGTTATATATATAATAGTTACTGACTTCTCACTAATTTAGTAGTAATACATAAAGTTGTATGTATATATAACATTCATACCATGCAAGATGCAGATCTTAATCTAGTAAATTAATAATGTTGTGTCTTTGAAATTTTATTAATTTATAAAGATATTAATTTAATTTTTGTATTTAGATTTATTATATTAAGATATATTTATTCTAATAAGAAAAATATTTTATTTTAAATTATAAATATTAATTTTTATTTTTTTAAATTTGACATTATATTAATTTATCTTATTATTTGGTGTATATAATTTATATCGGATAGAATTTAAATATGCTTTTAGATATAATATTACTAAATCTCATCAAAAATATATGAAGTGTTAAGAAAATATAAATATAATTTCATTGTGAATATAAAAAAACAATATAATGATAGGTTCTTCCTTATATAAAATATATATATATATATACATATAAATTATGAATTTATAATTTTAATGAGAATATATGTTTACATAGAATTTTCAAAAAAATATTATTTTATTATTTTATCGATTTATGTCAAATTTTGAACCGGCCCAAGTTGGGATCTGCAAAACTTATTAACCTACAGAGATTATTAATTTATCGAATATTAATTTATAGAGGTTCTATTGTATCTATGTTTATTGAGAACTCCAGAACAAAAATAACAAAAATCCCCCACCATTTTGGTGGTGCTCTTAGATTCTAGTCTGTTCATACACTATATTCCAGTAAATTAAGATATCAAATTGTCAACAAGACTAAAGTTCTTCTTCCTTAAATAGACTTGCAAGCATTTTCTCTAGTAAAATCTTAAGCAAAATTATTTGGCAACTAAATTATAGGCGCTGACTGGAGTTAATCCCTTTGCACACTTTCAAGTATTCCATTTAGTCAATATCCGGAAAATTAACAAATTAACTATCGTTTTCGACGACTTTCGCATATAGAAACTCTATTATGGTATTCAATATGTTGAATGTGTATCTAAGACTCTTTATAAGATTTCATCTAAACCTCTTTTACCCCAACCATTACATTTTAGCAAAAGCCTCTCAAAGCCGGGAAAAGATCTCATAGATTTCGCCATTTATTTTACTGTGTGCTACTACTGCATCATCTTAGATCTGAATTTTGCAACATAATTAATTTTTATATTTGTTTCCTTTTGGTTAGGATTTGGTATGATCATTGATTTGTGGTTCTGATTCTGCATATATATGTAACATACGCCGATGAAACAATTATTTTTGATTCCGTGCTAATCGATTTTGCTTCTTCATCAAATTCTTGATTTTGTGTAGGTGTATAATGTTTCTCCTTTCTCCGATCTAACTATAACTTATTTATTATTATGATATTATAATTTGCAAGGTGGTTTAGAAGAAAATCGCTGTGGTTTTAGAAGGATTAGTGCCTAAGGCACTAGGCGCCATCGCCTAGAACGCCTTTTTAGAACAATGGTTTAGATCATATTTCTAGGTTGTAGGGTTGTTTGTAGCCAAGTGGCAACTGGGCTCTGTCTTCGGGCCCTGACGTTAGGGGCTCGACCTCTCCTTACCTCAGTTTGAGGATTTCGGTCCAAGGTGACCAAATATTGACAAAAAAAAAAGATCATCTTTCTAGGTTCTTTGGATTTTTTTTTTAAGTTAATAGAAATTCTCATTTTAAGTTCTCATGCATAGATATGAGAGAAGACTTTGATGCATTTTCCCATCTGATAACCCATTTGCTTGGTTCTGATGGGTGTTTGGTGTTTGTTAGCTATCCTTTTGGTCTTTATTTGATAGATACAAAGGGTAGCTATGTTTATGTACAAGTAGTTAGCAGTTGTGTGCTGCTTACNAAGTTAATAGAAATTCTCATTTTAAGTTCTCATGCATAGATATGAGAGAAGACTTTGATGCATTTTCCCATCTGATAACCCATTTGCTTGGTTCTGATGGGTGTTTGGTGTTTGTTAGCTATCCTTTTGGTCTTTATTTGATAGATACAAAGGGTAGCTATGTTTATGTACAAGTAGTTAGCAGTTGTGTGCTGCTTACAGTCAGATAAATACACATACATGTTTCAAATATTTCTGTTTCTGAAACCTTTTTTTTTATGAGCTAATAGATGTATATGTCGATGCAGAGCCTTAGCAAACAAAAAAATGGTTGAGACGCGTGCTCAGCATCGAAGGCGAGTAACATGGGATGGGGTAGAATCTAATCAGGATGTCTTTCGTGACATCTTATCTCGACTCTCAGTAAGGTCTATCTGTTCAATGAAAAAGGTTAACAAATACTGGCATGTCTCAGTTAGTGGCAAATATTTTGCTACCAAACAGCTAGCTCAATCGAGAAAGAAGCCCTCATACATAGCTTGTCCTAGCGTAAACAAGGCTATGAAACTGTATTTGTTGAAGCCGGGGAAGTTCAGCTTTCGACACCACACTACTGTTGATCCTTCAGGAAGAATCGCTGATCAATGCATGCACATGATATCATCGTTCAATGGATTGGTATGCTGCATCAACCAAGTTTCTGATGAAGATGAAGACGATTATCAAAACAATCAGATATGGATCTGCAACCCTTCTACTGAAGAGACTCTGCTTCTTCCCCAAGGCAGACCATCATTTTTGGTAGAACCAAGTATTGGAGTTGCATATGGTCCTGATATTAGCGAGTACAAGATTTTCCGCATATTCTCTGTTGGAGAGAAAAATGATGGAGAAGAGGNTCTGATGAAGATGAAGACGATTATCAAAACAATCAGATATGGATCTGCAACCCTTCTACTGAAGAGACTCTGCTTCTTCCCCAAGGCAGACCATCATTTTTGGTAGAACCAAGTATTGGAGTTGCATATGGTCCTGATATTAGCGAGTACAAGATTTTCCGCATATTCTCTGTTGGAGAGAAAAATGATGGAGAAGAGGGATTGCTCTTAGAATGTGAGGTGTATTCTTCCAGCACTGGTGCGTGGAGGAGCATCGGCACTGTGCTTCATCTTCCAATGTATGTTTTTTTAAGTCCACACAGATCCGATCACGTCTTTGCAGGAGGGAAGATCTACTGGCTGGTTTCTTTGGAGGATCCTGGTATAATCCTCTCTGTCGACATGGACGAGAGGTTTGGAGTTATAGAGCTGCCTCATTATCCAACAGAACTGCGTGAAGAAGACAGGATAACAGTTGCTACACATTTGATAAACCTAGGAGGATCTCTGTCACTTGTAGTTCTACATGCGTATTCCTTTGACGTATGGGTGTGGAAAGAGGCTAGTTGGGTACTTGTAATAGAATATGATTTTCCGTTCGAGGGCGATGAACTTGTGTTATCCATAACCTCATCAGAGAATGAGATCCTGTTTGTGACTGAGTCGCACTTGTGGACTTATCATTTGGATACTAGGAAGTGGAATAAAAGGGGCAAGCCTCCTACTCGATTTAAGAATCCTGCTATGTTCCCCTTCACGGAGAGCCTTCTTCCATGTAAGCTCTCTGTCTATAAATACTATATATAAATGTATGTATGATAAAAAGTTGGTTTCTGATACAGTGTGTTATGTTGTTTCTTGAGGCAGGCAATGGCGGGGTGAGGCTAGAAGGAAGGTGAAGACTGAAGAAGAGTATTTGTCATCTCTGGCTTGTTGGTGGTTATGGATAACGTCTTTGCTTGGTTGGTGCTTGATTTATCTTGCAGAGGCTTATGTGTTTTCTCACTGGATACTCTGTTTTTATTTTTCTGTTCTAAAACTTTTCATTTGGTTTAAGGTTTCTGGTTTGCATCAGGTCTTTATCTTTCGTCATTGAACTTTATTCAGTTTGTTTCGGTCTGTGATCCTTTATCAACAGCAAAAAGCTTTGTTTTTAAATAAAAGTTCTCATCTATTTTATTATCTGTTTTATTAAATCATTAACATTATGTTGGATCTAACATTTATTTTGTAAGTTTTTAAATTAAATATATTTTTCTACTTTATAGTTAAACTTACATCAAATCATTAACATTCTTTTCTTTATACTAATACTAGGTGATTTTCCCGTGCTCATGCACAGGTATCAATTTTCATGAATATTCATGAAAGTAAAATTTTATAATAATTTATTGATATTTAGTGTGAGTTTTGAATCAATTTATATGTATAATTTATATTAATAAATAGTATATTATTCTAATTATACTTATGACTTTGTATATATTATTGTCGGTTTAATTATTTTTCGGATCGATAGTCGGTTTGGTTATCAATTTGGTATATTCGATAATATCTATTTTTCCAATTCAGCTATAATTTTTTTATTCTAAATATAATAAAACTTTGATTAATTTTTTATTTTCCTTTAGGTTGGTTATTTTCTTTAGATATGTAAACATATTCTTAGATATGTAAATATATTTAGTTAAATTATGTATAACTTAATATATGTTGTGCTTAAAATGAAATACATAATAAGCTGAAGTGTTTGATTCAAAATTACATATGAATATAATGATAATATTTTGAAGTCTCATGCATATATATAAATTCTAAAAGAATTAATTTGTAATTAATTAATATTTTATTTTTCTTTTTAATATGCTTTGAGTCAGTCTCTAATTTATATGTATAGAATTAAATAAATTATTATTTTTATTATTATTATTATTATTATTACAAAATTATATTTTCTTATTGTAGCTAGATGTTTAATTTTGGATATCTCTATAATATTATTTGAGAAGTCAGTTTCCTACATGTCGTGCTCACGTTAACTCTCACAATGGTTGATTACATAGATACCCTTAATGAATTGTTACATTTTTAAGATTATTATTATTTTTTATGTAATTTCTTTTTTTACCTTTTTCCAAATAACATATATAATAAAAAGGAAATATTTCTAAAATTTTAAAACAATTTTAAAAATGAAATTATATGTATATAATATGACTTTCTTAAAAAGGAAAGTTCACAAAATATTAATACCTCCATTAATATATATTTTTAAATAGCATAAAATATATTTTCAAAATAATAAAAATATATATGTTCATGAAAATCCAAAAATTTATCAGTTACACTTTATTTCTAATATTTTTTAGAAATATTAATACCTCCATTAATATATATTTTTAAATAGCATAAAATATATTTTCAAAATAATAAAAATATANTAAAAATATATATGTTCATGAAAATCCAAAAATTTATCAGTTACACTTTATTTCTAATATTTTTTAGAAATATTAATACCTCCATTAATATATATTTTTAAATAGCATAAAATATATTTTCAAAATAATAAAAATATATATGTTCATGAAAATCCAAAAATTTATCAGTTACACTTTATTTCTAATATTTTTTAGAAATCAACATATAATTTGATAAATATTATGAAAATATAATTTGATTTGACTTAACTAAAATAAAGAGTAAATAAATATTAAAAAATACATGTATATTTAAGCGCTACATAAAACTAATTTGATTTGAATTAACTAAAATAAAAAGTAACTATACTTCAATTTTAATTTAAAAATATATTTAACTCGATACGTAGGAAACTGACTTCTCAAATAATATTATAGAGATTATGTTTCCAATCAATATATTTATTTTTTATACTATTATTTATGTTTCTAAACAATATACTCATTTTTTTATATTACTATTCATGTTTCCAAACAATGCTATAATTAATCTTATGTCCAAACAATACAAAATATTAAATTTCACGCTTTTTAATAATTTCTCATAATTTTCTTTCAAATTATTTAGATAAATTAAAAAATTCAAATAATATATGAAACAACGAAAGTAAACTTATTTTTACATGTTTAAATATTAAATATCAGTAATCTATCAGTTCAATTGGTTAGTCTCGAGTTTTAGTGAATTTTTAAATACGGATATTTTCTGAAAATCAAAACTGAAATATCAGATCACCGGTTTAACCGCGGTTCGGATTGAATTAATACTGATTTAAATGAAAAATATTTGAAATAAAGAAATTCTTTCAAATTACACAAATATTTGTTAAGTTATTTATAAAATTTTCCATCATAAAATTCCACGATAGCAAAATTAAGTTAGAATTTGACCTAGCCTATAAGATAAAAGTTAAGGGCAAAAATTCTAGAAATTTATATATTATTTTTTTTAAAAAATGGATAATTATTAACATCAGAACTAACTAAACTCTCAACTTTTTTTTATCGCAAACAATTAAGTTTGAATTTGATTTTGCACTTCGAACAAACATACATAATTAGTGTTTTCACTGGACAGTTACATCTACATAATACAGTGCATTGGTCCAAACGCTGAACTCCCACCTTATGGCGATCAATGCTTGTTTAAAAATGTTTAGTCCTGATTAGAACTAGTAATACTTAAGCGATGGAAACAAACAATAGTAACTAGTCAAATCATATCACATTGTTTACAAGTTTATGTTGAAAAACTTAGTCAAATTTAGTAAAACAAAGGGAGAAAACATATTTTGAAAATACGAGTTTTACATATCTTTAAGTTACTTAACACTTTTAAAAATACAAGTTATTCAAAAACTAACGTAGATGAGTTCCACGAAAATCTTCTCGGATCAGTTAGAAACTTTAATTAACATGAATATTGGTAAATTTAGTAAAACAAAGGGAGAAAACATATTTTGAAAATACGAGTTTTACATATCTTTAAGTTACTTAACACTTTTAAAAATACAAGTTATTCAAAAACTAACGTAGATGAGTTCCACGAAAATCTTCTCGGATCAGTTAGAAACTTTAATATAACATGAATATTGGTAACCTCATAAATATCACCAATTAATTTATAAATTTTATTCAGTAATTCTAATATTGACTAATATACATGAAGTAAAAAAAATATTAAAAAGGTTTTTATAGGTCTAGAGAAAATGAAAATTTATTAAACATTGACGTAGACGACTTCAACGGAGGTCGTCTGGATGACTTCTAGGGAAGTCATCCATTTAGGTTAGTTTTGCAATTGATTTTAAACCTAGACGACTTTTATTTGACCGGAATGTGTCAGAAATTTTACTTTTCCTGGACAACTTACATTAATATCGTCTCATGTTAATTTTGCAATTGAAATATTAAACAATTTTTTTTCTAGACGATTTTCATGTATGTCGTCCGTCCGACGACTTACATGTAAGTCGTCTAAGATAAGTAAGGTTTAACCAAAATCTTGAAATAAAATCATGGACGACTTACATGTAAGTTGTCAAACAGACGACTTCCGTGTAAGTTGTATAGTAAAAAAAAAAAAAATTATATTTCAATTGCAAAACTAACATGAGTAAGTCGTCTAGAAAAAAAATTGTTTAAGTTGTCAAGGAAAAGTCAAATTTCTAACACATTCCTATCACATATAAAACTAACCCGTTTTCCCGAGACGACTTACGTGTAAGTTGTCTCGATACATGTAAGACGTCTAAAAAAATAAAAGTCAATTGCAACACTAACCTCTGCATTGACTAGACGACTTCCATGTAAGTCGTCTACAGCCAGACGACTTCCATGTAAGTCGTTTACAGCCAGACGACTCTCTGAAACTTACGCTGAGAGATTTACTGGATTTTTCTGTGTGAAAAAAGTTAGAATGAAAAAGAAGAAGAATCAGGTTTATTTTAAAGAGATAGAGGAGAGCCACTTCCCACAACAGTTGTTGCACGTGGACGGAAATCTCGCGGAGATTAAGGAAAGTGAGTTACGAAACTTTCTCCTTAAGATCCTCTCTCACGTTGAAAATAAATATCTTGGATAAACAGATAAATTGCGTGTTGTTTTTTAGAAAAACTATGCAGCGTTTTGAAATAAACATCATGCTGTTTTTATTCGAAAATGGGCCAAAAAATCAAAAGTAATTTGGTCTAAAAAGAATCTTATTGAACCGGAGGTCCTTTACCAAAACCGACGACCCACGCGCCAACGCCGAGTTGGCCAACGGACGGTGGTGACAGCGTGCGCATGGGGGCAAGCCGTTTCTCTTGTGCGCCATTTGAACTTGGATGGGTGTGTGAACATATATATGTTGCTCATTTTTGCCTCACCTAGGCAATGTGGGACTTTTCTCTTTTTTTACTTCATTTAACAATGAAGGCCAAGACCTATATGTATTCACTTAATTACCTTTTATTAATTAAACCATTAGACTTTATTTATTAGGCCCAACAAGTAGTTCATTGCAATACTTCTCATCTGTACCCACACATACAAGTACTGAAGGAAATCCGTGGTGGCTTCTCCACCCATAGCTTAAGCACAATGGACCATAAATTGAAGGTATGAACACCTTTATTCAAGATATCAAAATTGTCATATTCATGCTTGAAGATAAACTAAAATCTTTCTTTTTCTAACTTATCATAGAACTGCCACTTTCGAGGCATATCTTAGATGAGGTTGACATTTTTTAACATTGCGGGTATAGTAGGCAACCAACCAGACTAAGCTATTGCCTTGTCTTTAAACGATATTCTGGAAGATCGGAGAGGTTGAAGCGTTCGTCTCCTCCTCCTCCAAAGACAGACTAGTGAAGATATATAGAATAATCATTGCTGAAAAGAATTTTTAGTCGATTAAACACCTTCGAAAACAAAACTTATATTAAGGTTTAACAGTGGATTAAGAACAAATCTTGGAAATTATGTGAGATTTACTTTAAAACAAATATAAAAGCATATTTAAAGAGAATAAGTGGGTCTTATTGGATCAAAAATTTGAGTAAGAGCAAAAAGATATTTGAGTAAATTTTAGGAGAATTTTTTACAAGTTTTAAAGGTTTTTTTAAAAAAATCAGAGTTTTTGAAAATACCCTTAATTTTTTTATTTAAAAGAATACTTTTTTTTTAATTACTATAGCTTAATTTTATCATTTTATGAAATATAAAAATATGGAAAAAATTAAATCCAAACTTTAAAGAAGTTTATAATTTTTTTTTCATTTCAAATATTTTGATTTTCTTTTTAAAAACTTTTCAACATCATAGAAGTGGTATTTCACTTCATTTTCTTTCACTGTAAATATCATCCAAACTCCCACCAAATCCTGTCTGATAGGTTTTAGTGATAAAACTAGATTATAACCCGCGCGGTTGGGCGGAATTTTTTATAATTTATGTTTTCATATTAAAGTTTTTGATTTAGTGATATTTTATAAACTTTGGTTTGCTTCCAGATGTTTTTTTTTTTGTTTTCAGTTTGGTTGTAATTTTTGAATTAAGATATATATGTATGATTCAGTTATTTATGAACTTGGATTTGGTTTGGGTTTAGCTATTTCTTCTTATTTTTTTTTGGTTTGATTCAAATAACATTGTTATGAATCCAATAGAAAATTAGCATATTGACTTGTTATTTAACTTTGAGATATACGATTTCCTAAAACGTATTTAAAACATAAATAAACATTTAATAACACAAAACATCAGAAAATATACCAAAAATATAACTACCTAAATCAGAAACAAATCGAAAATTTCACGTTCATATTAAGACCCAAGCGCTCAAATTGAACTTTAAATTTTATCGGATTCCTAACATTGTTTTTTGGGCCAAACAAAAATAAAACAAAACTAACTAAACTCAATCCAAACTCAAATTCATAAATAACTCAATGATTCATATATATCTTAAACCAAATTAAAATAAAACTGAAATCAAATCGAAAACCAAAAGTACAATATGGAAGCGAACCCAATTATAAAATACTAGATATGGATCCGTGCACTGTCCGGGTTTTCATTAATGTTTTAATTTCGTTAAAAACATAAGGAATTTTTTTAATGTAAATAAAAAATGTAATTTTTTTGTAGATATTGTGTGAAAATTATTTTAAGAAATGAATTTTTTTTTTCATGTAAATTTTGATTGATATTTATATTTCAGTAATCATAGTGGCTAAATTATTATTACCAACTTTGTATTTAAGGCTAGAAAAACACTGACAAAAAAATTCAAAGTAAAATTCTCTCTGATAGTCATTTTTAAATTTTCGTTACAAAAAAAAATCTTCAAAAATAAATGATCAAATTAGCCTTTTTTTATTTTGAAAATTTGTAATATTTATTTTAATTTTTATTCTGAAACCTTAAACCCAAAATTCCACCCCTTAACTCTAAACTATGTATAAGTGCATATTCACCCTTTAATAAACATTTATCTTGGCCATTTCTCTTACTTCATGACTATTTTTGTGAAAATAAACTAAAAAGATTATCCAAGAAAATTTCTCAAATTCAAATCGATCCCAACCCCGGAGAAAGAAATATGAATTAGAGTGAAATATAAAGTTGAATCGAACCAATCGAGTCGATGATAGCATAACACATTCCTATGCTCTTAGTTTAATATTTTTTTGTGCATTTATTATTATCTATATACTTTTATTTGCATGGTTTATTCATCTTTTAAGTATTTTCAGTCCAGCTCTTTATATTCTCTTAAAATAGAGAAACTATATTATGAGTTTCTTCAATGTGTGAATCTATTATAAAATTATACATTGAAAATAATCCACTTCTATAATAAAGTTTTTCTACATTAAAAATATATATAAATGAATATTCATGTGAATATGAAATGAACTTAGTTGTTTAACCAATGAAAAACACTGGATCACTAATTTTATCATGTAATTTAGAGGTCATGAAACTACAAATATCTTATGCAGTTTGACACTGCTTTGAATATTGTAGCAACAAACATATAGGTACATGATAAAGATCAAATTTCTGAATCTTGATTTTGAGAATAGCTGTTTATGGAATGAACTTGTTAACTAAACTTTTTTTGTGACTAAAAATTAAAATAAGCAATAAATTTTTAGTGAATATTTTAATAAGGATGAAGAAATCACAACCTTTAAGAAGTTTTCTCTTTTTCTTATAATTATTCAGTTTTCTTCTCATTTGGAATTTGCTGTTATATTAATAACATTTTTAAGCAACGAAATATTTATATAACCTAAGTTATAAATTTTTTGGTAAGAAAAAAACATGATTATAACTATATATTAATATATAGAGCTTAGTTTTCAAAAAATAAATACTATTGTTAAATAATTATTTATATGAACTTTTACAATTTTTGGTATAAAAGTTGTTAATTTACACCATTGAGACACATGGAAATTAAAAAATAAATAAATATACCATCTTATTATGTAAGATAAGATGGCAATTATAACCTTATTAGTAATTATCCTTTTAAAATTGTGACATGTGTTAAAATATCCCACGATTAATAATATATATATATTTTTTAAATTGGAATATGTGTAAAATATACCATCTTATTATATAAGATATCTAAAAAATTTGGTTAAAATTTCAAATTTAAAATTATTTAGTAATTTTCTTTTCTAGATTATTTCGTTTTTCCAAATCCTAAGCAAAAAAGATTTGCACAATCATTTATTTTAATTTAATACTAATTTTAGTTTTCTAAAATCTTGAAAAAGATCATTGTAAAAATTTATTTGATAGTAACTAATAATATATATTTTTAATTAAAGACTAATTTTACCTTCCTAAATTTGTAAAGAAAAGATAATTGTAAAAAAAAGTTCATAAAAAACGAATTACTAAATTTCATTTTCTAAAATCTTAAATAAAAGATAATTTTAAAACTATTATTTTAGAATAATTATTTTTTAAAAAATATTTAAGAAAACACTGTAAAAATGTGTTTAATGAAAATTTCCCTTTATTCAAATACTCAGCAAAATAAATTTTTTAAATTTTCCTATTTAAATTGTTAATTTTCCTTAAGATGAGATGTAAATTATAATATTATCACAGTAATTATCCTTATAAATTTGTGACATGTGTTAAGTTTTTCCATTACTATAATCCATGACTATAATTTGCTTTTTAATAATTGGAACACGTTTTAAAATATACCATCTTATTATTTAAGATATATAAAAAAATTTAATATTAAATTTTTTTGCTGACATGTAAATTTAAAATTGTTTAGTAATTTATTTTATAGATTATTTCGTTTTTTCAATTAAAAACGGATAAGAATTGTTTTTCCAATTCACTTTTGTTTAATACCTTTTAGTAATTTTTTTTTCTAAATTATTTTGTTTTTAAAAACTAAAAAAAAACTGATAAGAAAATACTATTAAATATTAATAAGAAAAAGTAATTGTATAAATATTTTAATTTATAAAGAAATTATCTTTTAAAAACTAAAGAATATTATTAAATAATTATTTATATGAAAATATTCTTTTTATTTTATAATTTTTTTGTTTAAGATATTTTAAAAAAGAAAACTAACTTAAGATCAGTAAATATTATTAAATATTTACAAGAAAAACATAATTTTTGTAAATATTTTAATTTGTAAGGAAATTATCTTTTGATTTAGGATTTAAAAAATGGAAAATTACTATTAAATAATATTTTTAATATTTTTAACAAAATTCGTTTTTTGTTTATATCTTAGTATATATATTTTTAATTATGAGATAGATTAACACACGTACTAATCTTAAATATATAATTACCATGTGTCGCGATCATGTTAATTATTAACTTTGAAGAACCATGCTTTATATAATAAGATCATTGATTCATAAAATTTTAAGTTGAAAACATAAATTATAAAAAATTTACGCAATCGTGCTTTGAAAGTGCGGGATTGTTATTTTATAAAAAATTTATTAACATGTATGTTTGTTCAATTATATGATTAGGCATGAACATCTTATTTTCAAGTTGCTTCCAGATTTAAATTTTTGGTATTTGAGTTGGTTCTGGTTTGTGAGTATTTTCGTTCTTGGTTCAATAAATATAGTAACCATCCGGTTATTTATGAATTTTAGTTCGGTTTGGGTTTAGTTATTTTGGTTTTAGTTTTGGTTTAAATAATAACTAGATTTTGACCTGAGCGCGCGAAAAAATTTTATGATTAAAAATTTATATAATCAGGTTTTGTCTTAATTTAAAGAATGTATTGGTATAAAATCAGTTGTTTTTCATTAGCTTTTAGTTTCAATTTTCATTTTTAAATTTTGTTTTAGACTTTGGTTTTTGGTTTTTAGTTTTTAAGTTTCTATTTCTGATTTTCAGTTTTTGGTTTGGTTTTTAATTTTTAGACCCGCTGAGTTAGTTTGAACTGATATTACCGACAAACAAATCTCAAATAATCTAACATCTAATTAAAAACTGAAAAGTTGAAATTTTTTTTATAAAAAAAATTGCAATAGTTTATTTTGTAAATAAACAAAGCAAAAAAAATATTTAGCTTTTGGTTTGGATTTTAGTTTTTAGATTTGGTTTTTGGTTTTGCTTTACATTTTTTTTTTAAATCTGTAAATTATTGAAGAAAAAGAAAACAATAAATTATTTAAAATTTATCATTGAAATTTATCAAAACAAAATGATTGTTATTTAAAATAAAAAATACATTAATATGTTTTAAAGTACATTATTTAAATAAATGATTAATAATAGACAAACTTTTTTGTTAAAAATATTAAATACCTTTTGGGTCTGAAAATAATAATTGGTTTTTTTATCCATTAAGGTGGAAAAATTATTCAATGTTTTTGGAGTTTTTCCTTAATATTAAGCCTAAAACCAAACCATATAATTTTTTGTAAAAACATAAGTAACCCCAAGACTATATCTCATAAATAACCACCGGTTTAACTTGATTAATGTGGTTCAATTAACTATATGACTTGTATTATTTGTAACACTCTAAAAAGAATCCAAATTTAAATGAAAATTTGTATTAGTAGATTAAAAATGGATTTTATTTTAATAGAGTAGATGGTAGAAATTTGATAATTTTTTGAGTTCAATTCGAACGTGTATGTCTAAATAGGAATATTGAATTTTCGATCTTGCTTCCTGTTTAGGTAGCTATATTTTTTGTTTCATTTTTTGGTTTTTATTTTCTTTTCTTATGCAAATTGGATTGATCATCTCGGGATTTTGAACTGATTAGACAGTATAATTTTTATTTTTTTTGAGCAAAAGTATAATTTTCTTCTCTTATGCAAATTGGATTGATCATCTTGGGATTATGAAAGCCAGTTAAAAAAACAAATTCTTGGGAAGATAATAACAATTTCTTAGTTTAGTTGTATATCCACAAAATATAGAAATAGAATAATAGTATGACCAATAAAGCCTGAATTTACAAATCTCTATTGAAGCTTCATTTGTGTTATATTTTCTTCTCTTGTCTGATCAAACTTTTGAACTCTTTTGTGAAAAGATCAAAACGCTGACTCTAGCTTCTCTATGGTGTAAATTTCCTACTGTTGTTTGTCTCCGAGAGATTAAGATCTAAGAAAAAAGGTGATACTTCTACTCACAGGGCTGCCTCTTGCAAGTTTATCTCTTGATGGTTTCAGAAAGTCGTTTTCAGAAAATTGTAACAACAATGTTGTGCCTAAGAAAAAAATCTTAACAATAATTTTAGACTCTACAAAAAAAATGAAAAGAAAAAATGTTAAATATTAATACAGAAAGATAAAAAAAAATGATTATATGCTATAAATTTCATCTGCAATTATTAGCTCCAATGACTCTCCACCAATAACTATGTATTGTTTCCAAGAGTGTACCTCGACATGAATCTGCCATCTAATTTTGAAATGTTTCACATCAGAAGACAACGCATCAAAACCAAAATTCAGACTATATGAGAGAGGCTTCAAACTGGACCAACTAAAGAACTCACATTGTAACTTACTAATGGGTTTCCTTATCGAAAGATACCTCAGGAGACAAGTATATGGTGAATCTAAATTTAGACTTCTTTCCATAACCAACTGACAAACGCTTTACCAACAGACCACAACCCAGAACCAATTCCAACACCAACAGACCGAACACCAAGATAAAGGTCCACAATCTTTTCTCCAACTGTAATTATATAAATTTCGAGAACTATTTGCAAAATTCTAAGAAACCACAATGACGCAGGAAATAGTTTTCTCACCACCTCTTGTGAAATTGTTAGCAACATATTCTTTCCCATAGATAAGCAGCTCGGGATGAAAAAGCAGCTGGTAGGTTCCCGTACTAATATCAACAAAACGTCTCCAGGGACATGTTTTCCTGCATTTGTCTCGCTGAGGAAAGTGTGACACCAAACATAGTATCATTGCGAGAGAAGAAAAGTACAAACCATGTTTCTTTTAGAAAGAAAGCAGAAAAGACAAACCATGTTTGTCCCTCAAAAAGCTTCAACACACATAAACAAAATAGAAATGGAGGTTTGGTCATAATCAGGGCCGGCCCTGGGCTAAAGCCCGTGAAGCAAGGGCTTCGGGCGCCAGGATTTATTAAAAATTTAGGGGCACCATGTTCAGCGAGGTTTCACTAGTCTAGTGGCTTCTGTATATCGTCAAAAGTTCTCTAGGCCCGGGTTTGAGGTTGCCTTTATGCATTTTTTTTTCATTTTTCATAATAAAGAAAATTTTCCATTAACTATAAGATTTTATAATAAGTAAAGTTCTGATCGTAAAGCTTGTTACCTTTCTCTAACTTCTAATTTTCCTTATATATTATATTAAATGATAAAACCAAAAACTACATAAATTACAATAACTATCTAATTTATTTACCCTAGCAAATATCAATCGACGTTTTATTGAACCTCTTTTTTTACTCTTCTCTGCCGATCAATCCTACTGTGGATCTTCCATTATTAACTTTTGAGTAATAGGTGTATCTCTTAATCTATGTAAGTTGTTCATCTTTCTTTGTTTCTTTTGTTTTCGTCAATTTCTGTAGAAAATTTTGAAATTTGTCTAAAATATGTTTACTTATTTTCTGTTCTAGCATATGTATAATGTATTGTATTGGCTTCTGTTATCTAAATTATGGTTTTCTTTGTAATATTTTTGATTTGTAGAGAATGCTTCCAGGAAATAGAATAAGAAATCAATCAAGTGGAGCTAAAAACAGGGCGAAAAAGGCTAGACAAGATGATTTTATTAAATCTCAAGCTAATGCTATGCTTAAGTATGTCACTAGAACTAAAGCTGATGACACTTCTAACACTGAAATAGACAAAGAAGATGAAGAGCTTGTTTTTGAAGAAGATGATGAGAAGGGTGAAGAAGAAACTGCTAGAGATGATGAATATTGTATGAATATGGACAAAGAAAAATCTGAAAAAGAAAAAAAAAACATGGAATCCCAAGAGAAAGTTGATGATATTCGAAGCTTCTCGAAAGATGTTGATATGGATGATCTTGGGAACTGGAAAAAAATTGAACAAAGAATGAGAGATTATTTAGTTGAAAAAGGTCCACCTACAAGACCTTCGATTGATTATCCTTTTCCAAAAGATGGTATTGGAAGATGTTTCAATTATTCATGTTATACAAGAAGAATGAGTAATGGAGAGAGACAAGACAGAAGATGGTTAGTTTACTCAAAATCTAAGGATAAAATCTTTTGCTTTTGCTGTAAATTATTCACTCAAGAAAAATTCCCTCCTATTTTGGTAACTACTGGATATGATGACTGGAGGAATGCTTCACATAGGCTGAAAAATCGTGGAACTAGTTACAATCATATTGTTTGCATCAGCCGCTGGATTGAGCTAGAAATGAGGCTGAAAAACTGAAATTATTGACAAGCATTTAGAGGAGGCAATTAACAAAGAGAAGAAACATTGGAGAGATGTGATGTTGAGGATAATTGCAGTGGTAAAGACTCTAGCAGAAAGAAATTTAGCATTTTGTGGAGAGAACGAAAAAGTCACTGATCCAAACTGTGGAAATTTCTTGGCTTTTATTAAGATGATTGGAGGCTTTGATGAAGTAATGAAGGAGCATATGCGACGAATAGACAAAGGTGAAATTCAATATCATTATCTTAGTCATAAGATTCAGAATGAGCTGATAGAATTAATTGCTAATGAGATTAAGATGGTAATTTTAAAGAAGATCCAAGAGGCAAAACATTTTCAGTCATTTTGGATTCTACTCCTGATATTAGTCGTAAAGAGCAGATGACTTTTTTGATTCGATGTGTACATGTTTCTACGGATTCACCTAAGGTTGAGGAGTTCTTTTTGTCATTCTTTGAAATCAAAGACAAAACAGGAGAAGGAATGTTTACCATTCTTCAAGATGCATTGGCTGATCTTAAGTTAAATATCAGTGATGTAAGAGGACAAGGTTACGACAATGGATCTAATATGAAGGGAAAGCACAAGGGTGTTCAAAAAAGATAGCTGGATATTAATCCAAGGGCATTTTATACTCCATGTGGGTGTCATAGCCTCAATCTTGCTCTTTGTGACATGGCTTCTTCATCAGATAAAGCACTTTCATTTTTTGGCATTGTGCAACGTTTATACGTTCTGTTTTCATCTTCAACCAACAACTGGGAAGTCTACAGAGAAATGGTGAATGGTACTACACTTAAGCAATTATCACAGACTCGTTGGGAAAGTCGTATTGACAGTGTAAAACCAATAAGGTTTCAAGCTGTAAAGATACGAGAGGATTTATTTTACATAGCCGAGAATAGTGACAATCTTGGACATCGTAGTGATGCTGAGTGTCTTGCAGAAAGTGAAGCACATGGAATTGGAAGATTTGAATTCTTGTTTGGAATGGTCATTTGGTATTATTTGCTTTATGTTGTCAATACAGTGAGCAAATCTTTACGATCAGAGGATATGGATCTTGAGGCTGCTATTTTGCAGTTAGAAGGGCTTGTTGGTTACTTGAAAGGCTACAAAGAAACTGGTTTTGAGAAAGCAAAAGCTGAAACTATGCAAATTGTCATTGACATGGAGATTGAACCATCATTTTCTTCAAAACCAAAACGCTTTATAAAAAAGAAAAAGCATTATGGTGAAGATGCTGAAATAGTTGATGATAGTAACCCTTTAAACGCAGAAGAGAGTTTTAGGATTGATTATTTTATCAACATAGTGGATCAAGCTATAATGTCACTTGAGGTTAGATTCGAGCAATTTCAGCGCTACGACGAACTTTTTGGATTTTTGTTTGGTTTGAAAAGGCTAAAGTCAGGAAAAGATGATTTGATGACATCTTGTGTCAAGCTTGAAGCTTCTCTAGAGCATGATGGGCATTTTGATGTAGATGAAACATCTGTTTATGGAACTCCAATATCTAAGAGGAATTTTGCCAAAGGAAATTACAAAAGCGATCGAGATGTTGGAATTTTTAAAAAGAATGGATGGCTGTTATCCAAACACAGAAATTGCTTATCGTATATTACTAACAATTCCAATTTCAGTTGCTTCTGCAGAAAGAAGTTTCTCAAAGCTGAAGCTCATCAAGAATTATCTACGTTCGACTATGTCTCAGGAGCGTTTAAATGGACTGTCGATGATAGAGTTAGCGGAAAAACTTGATTATTCGAAGTTGATAAATGATTTTGCAGGAAAAAAAGCAAGGGGAGTTATCTTTCATGAATAATGTATTATTTTTTTTTGTACTTTTATTTTTTGAGACCAAATTAAATCATAATAATATTTGCGTTATATGATTATATATTTATATGTGATAAAAAATATTGTTAAGGGGCAACAAATTTGGAGTTCGTTTTAGGCGCCATAGACGGCCGGACCGGGACTCATAATACCTAGGCAGCATGCCATCAGGCTGGATCCCATGTTCGAGGCTATAAATCTGCCATCAGGCTATAAATCTTCCAGCAGGAATTGTTGAAACTCAGCTCAACCGATATGAATTCCTATGATTTCCCTCACTTTTTTTCTCAGAGAAACCCTAATTATTTGATCAACTTTGATCCTATAACTTATTTGGCCGCTTTTAATGATTTATTTAGTTATATATAATTTATATTGATAGAGATCTGTGAAGGATTATAAAAATGTTAGAAAATTAAATGTGATATAAAATATTATTAAGTTACAACCTATTTAATAGGTCCAAATTAAAAACATGTCATGGTAAGTTTCAAATAGGACTATAACTTAATAGAGTAGATCCATAATTTCCAAGAAGTTTGTTTTTGTAGAAGTTATACAAATGACTAATCTAATAAATTTGAATTTTACATACAATTTATAAATGCTAAATACAATAAGAAGAAATGTGAAATAACAAATCATTGATCCAATAACAATCTCAAAATCTTATTATTGTTTTTAAGACAAAAACTCCAAATTAATACTCAAAAAGCAACATTTAAAAAAAACATCTAAACCCCCAAAAAGGAGATAATTTATTTGTGAAATAACAAAAAAGATAAAATTAGTTTTGTAGAGAAATATAAGAGAGATAAAAAAGGAAAAAAAGTAGAAAATGTGTAATTTTAATTAGTTAGTGAACTGTGAGATTTTGTTTTAGTGTATGCAATATCCGGAAAAAGTGTTAGAGAGAGAGAGTTACCTTCACATAACCTAGAACATGAACAAGGAGGATTCCCGATTTCTTTTTCAGTATTCTAAAAATAAAAATCTCTTTTTCTTCTTGCTGATAAAGTCACTTTTTATCTTCGCTTGATTTGCTTGGACGGAATCTTTTTTTATTAAAATATTCTACAAATGCAGGATATGTCTCACGAGATTAGTCATGCTGACATGGAAACTAGCTGTCTTGAGCAATTATTCATCCCCGAGACTTAGACATCCTCCAATCAAAGCTAGACACGTCCAGACTAATCCGCTCTTGCGCGGCGCCTTGTATCTGTTTTGCTGATTTCAGACGGGTCCCATCTCCGTCTTGCCCACGCTATATAAACTCTCCTCTTTTTATTCTTCAAACCCGAAAATAAAATAAAAACAAAAAAACATTTCTTTCTCTCTCTCTAGATATAAAAAAACAGATGGATCGGCAAAATTCCGATGACATCATGAGATTTCTGGAAGGAATGGCTAGCTCCGACGACGTTCTCTTCGGTTTCCTCGACGAAGGAAACCACTCACCGGAGGATTTCCCAGACAATGGCAACCTCAACGGCGACTCAGATATAGACGAAGAAAGCGAGGCCAATAAGAATTGTAATTCTGAAGAAAACAAAGCTTTCTGGCAGGAACAAGAACAACTTCTTCAGGTGCTCTTTTCTTCTTTTAAAATATTAAATCATAATTTTAATTAGCACATAATTTCGGGGTCTAAATTTGTTTCTTTTTTTTTGTTTGGAATTGTGTAGGGGACACTGTATCGGACAAGTTCGATTGAGACAAAGATTAGACAAGCGACAAAGGAAGCTTTG
This sequence comes from Eruca vesicaria subsp. sativa, assembly GCA_932364175.1. NCBI lineage: Eukaryota > Viridiplantae > Streptophyta > Magnoliopsida > Brassicales > Brassicaceae > Eruca > Eruca vesicaria. Next base: position 214,681 of record CAKOAT010335154.1, read on the forward strand.
AAACAGGTTAAATCAAAGGGTCTTCATTGTATCTGCCGGCGGCCCGATAACGGCGGTTGACGGAGCTGCTTACGTGGTGAAATCTCTCGATATCTCCGAGATGTGGCCGGCTACGACTGCGTCATCTCCAAATCCAAGTGGAGAAGCTCTCAAGACATCCCTGCAGGTTTGGACACATTTATTATTAAAATACTTAGTACTGGCTCTGAAATGTTCAGCAATCCTTATCATTATCCTTCCAGATCACGTCACTGCAAATATCTTAAGTAAATTTTTAATATAGTGATCGGTTCGGTTAATTCATTTGAGAGATGAGAAATTTGTGACTATTATTAAAATTTTGAATCCCTTTGGAAAATTTATCCATCTATTTCTAATCTTGATATTAACATTCCGTGTTATATGCAGCCACCAAACGCTTCTAATCTATTAATTTAGGATTCCAAATTTTATATACTGTTTAAAGTTAGTGTTTTAAAATTTGGACACTTTCAAATTTGTTAGTAGGCTTTATGGACCATTTTATCTACTATTTGAAGTTGTATTTTATTATAAAAAAATCTGTATAAAAATTTAACAAAATCTTATTAAAATATTAAAATATTTTATAAATAATACAATGACTAATTTCGTATTAATATAATATTGTTAGTCACTAATACTAATTTAAATTTTATTATAAAACAGATATAGAAAACTATATTCTATTTTTATAAATTCCATAACTATAGTCCATATTATATTAAAATAGGAATACTATATGAATTAAATAAAACAAAGTTATATAATATTGATAAATTAGTTTAGTTTATCTCAATAATGCTTGCATTTAAATAAATAAACTATCATTCACCGTTTAAAAATATTAATTTTTTTAAACTATGGATATTTTTATACAAAATGTTAGCATATCTTAAACTTTTATATCTACAAGTCTACAACTATATATATATATATATATATATATTAATTTGATATCCGAGCAATATATTATATAAAGTATTTATATACAAAATATAATAGTATATAACTAACTTTAAGTTCATGCGTTATTTACAAAATATAATATCGATTTTTAAATAATTCAAAGGTATTAATAAAAAATCTATTTTAACTACAAATTTAAGGTTTTTAATTATAATAAATTCTGTTGAGAAGCAATTAAATATTTTACCAAAATTTCTAAATATTTTTATTAAATAATACATTAAGTTATTAACGAAAAAAACAAAGTCATATAATTCAAATTCAAAAATATTTATGTACTTTTCAAAAAAATTCTTGACCAAATATACAAATTTAAAAATAAGTATTCTAAATTCAAATTGAAAATATTTCCAATTTTATAAAAGATAAAATTATAGATGCTAAAGTGTAATCTTTTCAAATGAAACATGAAACATGAAAAAATGAATATTATTGTAAGAATCTAAAATAATATAATATTTTGAAATATTAATTTAATTAAAAAAGTCAGAGAATTTAATACCATAACATTCAAAATATTTTATATCGATATCTTAACTAAAATAATATCATAGAAGCTATTATATATATTTTTATCAAAACAATATGGCTAAGTTAATTAAACTAAACAATATATTTATTTATTAAATTTAGAAATTTACTAAAATGATAGATCTTATAGTTGATTTTTTAAACATGAATGGGCTCACCAATCGTATCATAATTTTCAATAAAAAACTCTAAACAATAAGATTATAAAGTTACACTAATGTAACACGAAAATGTTAATCAGATGTTTAACGATAATATTTAATATATGGTTTTATAAAATGAAAAATATATCCACACGTACGTGCGGGTCAAATTCTAGTTTCTAATTTAAATGCATGGTGTCCAAGAATAAAAGTGCAGCCAAATGGGTTGAGTTGGAGGCCTGCTGTACACCATTACACATAGGGGTGGGCAAATAAACTGAACCCAAAATAAATACAGAATATATCATGTTTTATGGTATTTTTAATTATGGGTATCATCCGAACCGAAACTGAAATAAATCCAAACCTAAATGGATATTCGATTGAACCCGAAAGATTCAAAATCCCAAAAAGAACTTTTACCAAATGTGATCTCAATTCCAAATATGTAGCCAAAATACTTTAAGGTATAATTGAACATCTAAAATAATTAGCTATTACATGAATGTTAATGATTAAAGGTAGCCGTTGAAGCTTGAAAGTTTTAGATGCTGGTTTTGTTTTCATTGAATAATGTATTTTTATTTCATGAGAACTTGGTTTTTCATTTTATGCTTTCATTTATTTGGTTTTCTTTCTATGAATAATTATATTTATCTTTCGCTTGATTTTGAATGATCACGTTAGATGTGTTTCTTTCTTATTTTGAATCGATTTTACTTATGTTTTGGTTACAAATTAGGTACAAACCAGGTACTTTAAAATCGAAGAACTGATTTTACTTATGTTTTAGTTACAAAGTTGGTACAAATTAGATACTTTCAAACCGAAGAACTAAATGGGACCCAAACATGAAAGTACAATCGGATTATACTGGTTCTTTGAATATCTACTAACTCGACCCGATCCCAAACCGAAATTTCATATAATCTAAGTGGGGCTGATTTTGATAAACCCGAAAAACTAAGACTAAATTGGAGAAAACCGAAACCCGATTGGGACCCCGAATGTCCATGCCTAATTACAATCATGGTAAAAGATTAAAATTCATAGCCCGGAAAGTCGATGGGAAGACAATATGCCCACAAACAAAGAGGTCTATCCTGAGCTTTAGGAAGAATCAGTGCCGACTTGAAGCAGTTAACTCAAGATGTAAAAAAGAGAAAGGCATTAAATAATACTTAAAATATTAACATTTTAATTACATTATATAAGAGAAATTATTTAAAATACCATAAATTGGCTATCAATTTTCAAAAATACTTTCAATCAAAATACCTTTTTCAATGATGGAATGACCGGTTTAATCACAACGTAAAGAAGATCAAGACATTAGATAATACTTTTAAAGATTAACATTTTAATCCCATTATATTAGAGAAATTGGTTGAAATACCATAAGTTGACAACCAATTTTCAAAAATGCTTTTAATCAAAAATACCATAACATTTGGGTTTATAGTTTAGTGATTATTGTTTAGTGATTAGTACGTAAGGGGTGTGGTTGAATTCATAAAAAGATTGTAAATAATTTATAAATATTTATAAATGAATTAAGAGGGCTAGTTTAGTGTTTTTATCACAAATTTAGCGTATTTATGAAAATTATCTTCTTTAAAAAGTAAATTTTAAAATGTCATCAATTTTTGGTAAAATTAGAATTTCCACATAATATAATAAAATTAATTTAAATATATAATTATTTACTTTTCATAAAATAAATATTATTATTTTTAATTTTATATCTAGATTATAACTTCTAAATCTAATCCGCTAAAGTATAGACTCTGAAGCTTTGTTTGAAAAAAATATTTACAACATCATTGTGTTCTTTATCATCCAATCAAATATTTCCTTATTGAGAAATTGTTTGAAATACCATAAGTTGGCTACAAAATACTTTTAATCAAACATACTCTAACATTTAGGTATAATATTTGATAATATTATTTAAGGTTTAGTATTTAAGGGATGGGAATGAGTTTATAAACTTTTATAAATGATTATTAAACATTTATAGATGATTAAAGAGGGTTAATTTAGTTTTTTTTTATCACAATTTATGTATTAACCATATTTTAAAGTTAAATTTAAAGTGGTATCACAATTGTGATAAAATTAGAGTTTTCCCATTTTAATAATGGTAAATTAGTGATGACCCTTTTCATAAAACCCTATGTTTGTGATAAAAACGACCATTAATCCTTTTAAATCATTTATAAATGTTTAAGAATTAGTTATAGAAGTTTATAAACCCCACAACATCCCTAAATACTAAACAATAAATTGTAGTCACGAAACCCGTAAACCCAAATGTTATGTTATTTTTGAAAAGTTGGTATCTAATTTGTGGTTTTCAAACAATTCCTTATTAAATTTTTTTAACAATTAGATTTATAATTGTAGTTTCCTTTTCCTTATATTTTTCAAATAACATATATAGTAAAATGAAACATTTATAAAACATTAAATATATAGTTTCTTAAGAATATGTTATTTTAAAAATAATTTAAAGAAAGATAACAAAATCAGATAAAGAAAACTAATTTAATTTGGGGGGAGGGGAAGAGAGAGATTTTCCAAAAATGATATTTTAAATACAAAATTATACTTTAACTTCAATCAAATGCAAAGTAATCCAAAGGGATAGTGAATTTATAACCTTATGACAAAACGAAAAACTTGTAATCACTTTTACAATTATTTCTGCGAAGTCTTCTTTGAAAAATACTAAACATAGATGAGGGAATTATGTTGTAAGTCATGATTGTTCTAGGTTTAGGGTTAGTAAGTTTTCTATGATGAATAGTGTATTTTATGTTAGAAAACTTCCCAATAGATATTTCAAACATAAAATATTTAACCTAATTGAATTTTTTTTGTCTTCTTATATCAAAAAAATTACATATTTTCTCTCTTTCTCTCAAATAAGTGCAACAAAAATATATTTTTCTCACTCTAAAACTTTGTAATCCATTTTAACTTGAAAAAACCAAACTTTATATCAATTTCTCATCTTTTATCTCATGTCTTTGTGGCTATTTTATCTTGTTTTTGCACGTTTTTGTTTTCATGGTTTTATCTTCCCCTCCTTTAAAATTAAATCTATATTTGATATGTATTTTTGTCTGTTTTATGTTATTTTGAAAAGCTATAGATTCAATATATTGTGCTTTTTATCTATTATTAAACATAAAAGCTTTATTTTAAGTTTTTATCTCTTTGGAAGCCATTTATCGTTCTGAATATGCACACTTTTCAGACTTGAGGAAAATATTAGACTTCGGACTTCATTAGCAGACTTCTTGAGAAAATTTCTGAAGAAGTCTTTCTATGTTAAATCCAAGTAAAGTTATAAATTCAACCTAATGTGATTATTTTGTTATTATTTTAGCTTAAACTTATTATAAAACATCACATTTTTTAAAAAAAAATTCTCTGTTGAAACCATTTTAAATCTTTTTAGATATATTGCTGTAATCTTAAAATTTTATCTTTTTTAAAAAAAAATTCTCATGTGTTTGAGAAGTTTGAAAACCTACATATCTAAAAAGGTTAAAATGGTTTCAACAGACTGAAAAACTGTACGTTGGGTACAAGTCTGCCAAAACAAAGAAACCAGTGACGGATGTGTGCATGATCGAGAGGACGCTATGGCGGCGGCTCATAGGATCAGCCATCCGATTCGATTTACCAGACTGGTGACGAATAGAGAACGTAAATTGTTGGAGATATGCGATCCAAGAAGCATGACGAGAAGATACTTTAGCTTGACTATCAAGATGGCGCAATGCATCATGATCCGTAAACAAAATAAATTCCCTATGGACCAAGTAGTGACGCCAATGCTTAATAGCTTGAACAATCGCATAAAATTTCACATCGTAGGTGCTATAACGAGACCTCACGCCGGCTAATTTCTTGCTATAGTAAGCGATTGGCCGTCCTTGCTGATTAAGCACGGCGCCTATTCCCAACTTACATGCATCAAATGTAATTTAAAGGTCTCGGAGAAGTCAAGTAAGACGAGGATTGGAGCGGCGGTGAGCATTGTTTTTATTAGCTCAAATGCCACAGTGGCTTCCGGTGTCCAATGAAAACGTCCCTCCTTCATACAGCTGGTGATGGGAGCCATAATAGTGCTAAAATGGCTAACAAATCGTCTATAGAATGAAGCTAACTCATGGAAACTGCGGACTTCCGAGACGGTCGTAGGAATGGGCCAAGATCGAATTGCTTCCACCTTCGACTGGTCCAGTACGAGTCCTTGTCCAGAAACAACATAACCAAGGAACAAAACTTCGGGTACTCCGAACTCGCTGTTTGGCGGCAAAAAGTTGATCCCGTCGCAGTACGCATAGAACATCTCAAATTTGAGATAAGTGATCGGCTAAGGAGGAGCTGAAAATCAAGATATCATTTTGATGACAGCAAATTTCCCGATGAAAGGTCGCAGTGACTGATTCATAATACGCATAAAGGTACTGGGTGCGTTTGATAATCCGAAAGGCATTACTAGCCATTCAAACAATCCCTCACGGGTTTTAAATGCTGTCTTCCATTCGTCTCCCGGTCTGATTCGAATCTGGTGATAACCACTCTTAAGATAAATTTTTGAAAATATTGAAGCTGAACCAATTTGGTCTAAGAGGTCGTCGAGCTGCAGTATCGGGAAACGGTACCAAACTGTAGGCTCTACTGTCCACGCACATACGCCATGTTCCGTCCTTTTTGGGAATGATAAGAGCTGGAACCGCACAAGGCGATAGACTTTCGTGGATATGCCTCTTGTGGAGTAAATCTTCAACCTGCCGCTGGAGTTCCTCATGTTCATCTGGACTCATTCTGTAATGCGGCATGTTGGGTAGACTTGCGCCAGGTACAAGGTCGATATGATGCTGAATGTCCCGTAACGGAGGAAAATATTTAGGTAAGTCCGTGGGGAATACATCCTGAAAATCGTTGAGGACTGCATCTATGTCATCATTAAGTGGTGAGGTGAGAAGAGGAGTGGCGGGTTCCGTGATCAACGTGAATTCCATGCCCTCTTAATGGAATTCCGATTTAAATGTCTCATAGGTGCAGATCAACGCTTTTTGTGAGGCTGGTGGTACTGGTGCTGGAAATACAGAGGCGGGAGTGGGAGGTGATTTCGTTAGCGGTGTGTCCTTGGATGGCAAAATTAAAATCTTGTGTGTGTCCCAAGTAAATTGGTAAGTGTTAGCAGCTCCATAATGTATGACCTTTCGGTCATATTCCCATGGTCTTCCGAGTACAAACTTGCCTACCTCTTAATCTCCGCCCGTTAACTCGCAGTAAATACGATCGTTGTAATATGGACATATAGAAAATGGAATGAGTGCTCGTTGAGAAACACACAAGTTGACGCTGCTGTTTAGCCACCCCAGAGTGTATGGTGCCGGGTGAGTTTCACGCTAGATCTGAGTTTGTCCACTACATCTTCCGAGATGACATTCCTGCTGCTGCCGGAGTCAATAACAAAGGTGCAGACACGACCCTTGATGGTACAAGTGGATCTAAAAATATTAGTTCAAAGCCATTTGTCGTCTTGTCGTTGTGGTGTGAGACACATCCTACGTAGAACAAGGAGCTTTACCAGTGTCGCCCGTGGTAGGATGGGCGTCAACTTTGTCTTGTTCATCATCGTCTTGCGAGTCGTATACATCATGCGCGTCAGTAGACTCGTCAATGATCAAACCGCGCCAAGTTTCCTGAGGACAGGATGTTTGGCGGTGCCCAGGTTTGCCACAAGTATAACAACGCAAGGCACCTGGACGCGTTGATCGTCTGATTTGTTGCTCTTCTTGGTTTGCCGGTTTCATTGCAGAATTGGCGGTGTCAACAGGTTCCTTTGCTGAAGTTGATGGTGCGTTGCTCCCTGTCTGATCTTGACTACGAGCACGATTGGACGGCGAATTCCACGTAGATGCTCGAGATTGTTGCTCGAAAGAAGAGGCGTGTCTATGTGCTTCCCCAATCGTGGATGGACCAAATTGCGCCATTGCTGTTTGAAACTGTGGCTGTAAAACACCAATGAAACGAGAGACAAGTTGTACTTGACTGTCGTTGATCTCATTCCGTGTTACTAAGAGAGAAAATTCTTCTACATAATCATCAACACTACAACTTCCTTGTCGAAGGTACTGGAGCCTAGTGTACATGGTACGCTCGTAGTTGTGAGGTAAGAAGGTTTGACGCAAGTGTTTCGTGAGTTTATCCCATGACTGGATTGGTGTTTTCCCGGTTCGCAACGTCTTGTTTTAAGCTGCTTCCACCATGTTGCGGCATGACCGCGGAATCACATTGCTACAAGCGGGACACGTCGTTCTGGTGGAACTTGTTTAAACTCAAGTATCTCTTCTACCGAAATCAACCAGTCAATGAGATCATCACCACGTAACCCTCCATGAAATTCGGGGGATATCAACTTGAAAACTCTTTTCCTAGTTATTATGATTGTTATCACGACGTTGCAAGTCTTGGAAATAGACTTGGCGATGGAGCTCTTCCTCGTCATCTGAATGAGTTGGTTGTGCTCTCTCGTCGTCTCCAAGATTGTGTCGTCGGTGCTGAAATTGTTGATGATGATGCGGTAATGGTAATTGGCGTCGTGGTGCCGGATTATGTTGGTATGCCGGTGGTATGGGGGCATCGACGAGCGGGTTTTGCGGGTTTGCTCGAGCTGTTAATGCTGTTGTCAAGGCATCAACACGTGCTGCTAGGGTTCCCACACTCTCGCCAAGTTGTTTGATGGAGGTATGAGTTTGCTGGATGGATGTGTGCGTTGTTGTCTGCACCTCAACGATTAGGTTTCGAAGGTCAGCGAGTTCCGTTGTGGTGTCCTCCGGATTGAGATCCCGGTTTTCACCAGTAGCACCACCTGTTTTCTTTACCATTGAAAACAAGAAGTTCTTTCCCGAAACGTTCTGATTCTGATACCAACTGATTTAGAGCGGAAGCTATGAATCTTCAAGATCAGGTGTGTGATCGAGAAGATGGTGACGTGTTCTCTAAGGTAACTTTGAAAACAGATTATCTGATGTGAATACTCTTCGCAGTGTTCGTTAGAACTCTTTAGGGTTGCGAATACTCTTCGTACTGCTTAAGAAAGCTCTTTAAAGAAACTATAAATCTTATTAATCAAAGTATGCTTACAAAAACCCTAAGAGAGTTCTTTATATAGAACTCTTAGACAGCCAGTAAAATCCTTAACCTAATGAAAAAACACCAAAACACAAACCTTAAGTTAAAAGGAAACTTGACGTTTAAGCTACGATGCTGCTGCATCACAAACTAAGTTGGTGAAACAGTAAAAGAAATTCAACACGATTTCTAAAAGATGCTGGAATAGAAAGACAGCTCACAGCTGCATATTCACCACAGCAAAATGGAGTCTCAGAAAGGCGTAATAGAAGTCTAATAGAATAAAGTCTAATACTTTCGAATTTGGGTTGCAATCGGTTTTTGGTTTTAAATTATATGTTTTGTACCTATTTGTAACAATAACATAATTAAAATCGAAGATTGCACAAAGTCATCAACAAAAAAATAAAAAAGGAACATCTAAGGTGATCATTCAAGTTCAAACGAAAGACAAACAAAATTTCTGATAAAAAGAAAACCAACTAAATGAAGGCATAAAAAGAAAACCAAGTAAAAACATTATTCAATGAAAAAAAAAACAAAAATGTTAACATTTCAAGCTTCAATTGCCACATTCAATCTTCAAAACGCAGAGTCTGAAACTCTGAAAGAGAAAACTAAATGACAAGAAATTAGACATACAATAAAGAAGATCATAAAGAGAAACTAAGGTCTTGAGAAGCACAAACCTTTCTCAAGCCGATCTAACAATTCAACATCAGTAAGAATTTGTTCATTATAGTGACTTGTTCACTTAGCTTGATGTCAGCATGCATCCAATGCTCAGCACACATGAGGACTTCTATCATGTAATGAGTTAAACAACTCTTATATGGTTCCAATATCCTACCACTCGTGCTAAATCTTTTTTGATGCCACTGATGAAACTTGTATGGCGAGAAGATCTTTAGCGATTTCTGCAAGAAGATGATACTTCATCTTGTGAACCTTCCACGAGGAAAGAATGTTGAACTCAATACCAAGCAATATCTTCAGATTTTCAATTGGCTCATTGAAGTACACTTCTAGTTCATCTCTTGTATCTTTTCCCTTCTCAGCAACCAGTTCCTTACACACAATCCATCCTTTTCGAACCAAAATCTTCAGCAACAAGCTCCATCTGATCCACGCCTTATTCGTGAGACTTGTTGAATAGATGAATTTACATTATCTCATTAAATCTAATAACCACTTATCATCAGATGTTGTATTTTGCTTTTGTCAGCTTTATCATTAGATAATGTTGATTAGTTTTGTCGAATCTAAGAGTGATTTTGTATATATATATTTTCTTGTGTATCAAGTCTTGCCAAAGTGAAACATCTTTTGGATGAGATTAAAAAGATTGCCTATGGAACCAGATGACATCAACTCACGCTTGATTTTGCTTCTCATAAATCACTCATAGCTTTCCCAATGTTAAAAAAAAAAATCACTCATAGCTAATTTGGCACCCACGGTTAAGAATAGCTGTATTTCAAATACTTCTTAACAATTCAAAATCATAAATCAATTGTAGCTATGTGTATTTTCAACAGACCAGACCCATAACCCATCATTTTTTCCACAAGTAGTAGTACATGCTAACAACATGATAATACATAGATTTAAAGAGAGTTGAGAGCATAAGGTAAACTAATCAACATTCTCTAAGGTGTCCAAGGTGCTGGTTGCAGAGGTGCCTCTGGAAACAAGGGAGCTACCACATAGAATATACTGTTTTTGTCAAACATGGTTTTTCTCTTGATAAGGCTACTAGAGCGGCAACAAGACCCACATTGCCCGTTAGTGCTGGCTCTTTATTGTTGGATTTCGTATGAACATTATGAAACCCCATCATTTTCGTCCGGTCCCGCTACCATTTCTCCTTCAGTCACATTTGGGTTTTCCTTTAAAACTTTTCTCCATTTCCATTCTCCTTTGAAACTATCTTTCCGGTTCTTTGGATTTTGAAGCTCTTATGTGGTTGATATGATGCATATTTACATAGTTTTAACATTTCATTTTGTACATTAATCATCATATAGATTTAGGTTTAGGCATCGTTAGGTCCATATTGCATTCATATGTCCTTATTTGGTTTGGAGTAGTGCTAATGATGATTTGGAGCCTAGAGAATCACAAAAAGTCCAAAGGAGTGAGAGTAGAGCAGTAGCAGGCAACTGTAGCAGGCAACTGTAGCAGGCTAAAGATGGCCGCGACGTCGCCGCAAGCAACCGTAGCAGGATATAGATGGCCGCGACGTCGCCGCAGGGAACCGTAACATGATATCGATGCCCGCGATGGTGTTACGACGAATTGGACAGGGAGATTTCGCAGGCTATTTCGCAGGATGTGAAGGCCGCGGCCAAAATGGGTGCATCGCAGGCTAGTGGCGCGGTCAAGAGGAGGTTGCGGCCGTGTCACGGATTTTAGCTTAATATTAATATGTATTAGACCTTAAGTGGATGATATCTTCTTTTCTCTCAAAAACACATTGAAAGGTTGAATCCTTGATTAATATAATCTTTGTTTCTTGAGTAATTTGAGTCTATCTCTTCTTCTAATCATGATTAGTCTTCTATCCATCATGGGTTTAGGATTAAACATGAAGATTATTGAGTAGACTCTCTTTGAGCTTATGGGTTAGGGTGATTAGGGTGATTAAGTGATGATCTAGGGTGATTAGTGTTAGATCCTTCTTGTCCTATGCTTATTACTTATTCTCAATGCTAGATTAGACCTAATCCTTCTAAAGTAGATCATTAGGCATTTCATGCCCACAAGGTGTATGATGAAATGCCTGAACCAAAGTAATAATGCTGTTTGCTTGCTTAACCAAGGACACTTCATGTTAGGAAGGCTTAGATGGTTAGTAGACTTGTTCTCAATGATTGCTTGATTGATTTAGACCAATGACCATTTGTGTATAGAGATTGATAGCAAATGAGCTTTTACCTTGACCAAGGACTAGCTTAGGATTGTGTCTAGACCTATAGGATATGAATGATTGCTTGAAACCTC
>CAKOAT010335154.1:233741-278826 GCA_932364175.1 Eruca vesicaria subsp. sativa
TAGTGCTCATAAAAGACATTATCGCCAACAAAGAAAAGGTGACAGAGCTTCTTGACATCTCTTCCTCTTTGCTGGATCCTAAACCTCCACCAAAATCTCTACCCAAGCTAGAAGATCAAGGGAAGTTCATATTGCCTTGCTCCCTTGGTGATTTCAAAGTTGATGATGCTCTTGTGGATAGTGGAGCTTGTGTGAATGTAATCTCATTGGAGATGGTGCAGAGCTTGAAGATCAAAGGCATGGAGCCAAACAACTCCTCCCTCATGTTTGGGGATTCTTCTTCAACAACACCTATTGGTCTCATCAAGGACTTTCCTTTGAAGATTGGAGATTGCACCATCCCCATAGACCTCACTGTTCTTGATATGGCAAGCAAGAAGAGAATGTGATTGCTCTTAGGCACGCCCTTCCTTGCTACTGTGGGAGCTTGTATAGACTTCCCAAACAAGAAGGTGGTCCTCCACAATATCAACAAGGAAGTCTCCTATCCAATCAAATCACCAATGCTGAATGGAAGTTATTGTGGAACAATTTTGAAAGATGAATTGGTTGTTAAGGAGGAAGAAGTTCTTGGTGAAGGTTCCTCAAAGAAGAGTTGTGTAGAGCACTTGAGAGATGCTACTAAAGAGGAGGTGAGTGAAGCTACTAAGCCTACTCAAAACAAGAAGAAGATGAAAGCTTCTCCATCTCCAAAGTTTTCCAAGATGCCACACACTCTCACACTACACCCTTTAAAGCTAAAGGATGGAGCCATTGAGTATAAGATCAAGTGCAAGGGAAGATCGAAGCCATTCTCAAGCGCCAGGGCCATTATCTCTCCTCAACTCCAAGCTGGTCCACTGAAGCTCCAAGAGCTCCTTACACACGTCCTCACCATCACCCTTGAAGGTGGGAAGGATCCTCCTTCTACATAGGTAAAAAAAGGTAGTCAAGCTAAGAGACTTTAAACAAGCTCACTTGGGAGGAATTCCCATGTTTATCTTTGTATATATTGTTGTTCTTTTGTGTTGAATAAGGTCAGGAGGGTCTCCTCAATATGCCCAAAGGTCATGCCCAAACACCAACAGCCACAACACTGCTCCTTCCCTCTTGAGGTATCACTCCAACCATTCTTTGTATATACCATTTCTTTTATCATATTTCGGTATCTCCTTCTCGCTTACTCACACAGAGACTGTGTGATTTAAGTTTGGGGGAGGTACCAAGTATTTGATCATGTTTGCTTTGTTGATTTTGAGTCTCATGCATTGCATTGCACATACATATATGCATAGAAAAATCAAAAAATCAAAAAAAAATCAAAAAAATTTGAAAAATTTCTAAAAAGAAACAAAAACAAGCATTTAGGTTGCATCATTTGCATGTTTAGGACTGAGTCAAGAAGCATTTAGATTGCATTCATACATTTGGAGCTGACCTAATAAGGAAACACATGCTTAGAACTCAAAATCACACCCTACGTGATCATAGCAAGTAGCATAAGCATCTCCTAAAAAGCTTGCATGCTTTGAGCCTTGAAAACTCATTCTTTAAACTTGTTGCTTGTGTGAGATCGGCATTCTCTTTAAACCAACTCCAAAATGAATTTAAAAGCTAAAATGAACTTAATTAGTCTTGCTTATGGACTCTTGCATGCTTGATCATGGATTATACACATTTNTCCAAAATGAATTTAAAAGCTAAAATGAACTTAATTAGTCTTGCTTATGGACTCTTGCATGCTTGATCATGGATTATACACATTTGGGTTGGACTTACCCTTCATACCAATCTCTTTCCAACCCAAATGGCACTCCTTACCTTTAGACCCTTACCATTCTTTGAAACCTAAATCATTTTGCTTGTGTGAGGTCTCTTTTTATAGCTTGTCATGTGCAAAAACTTGAGAGTATTAGGGGCGACATTGGTTGTTCTTATCTCAGGCTAGGTATAGGACCTCTTGAGAGCTAGCAATTAGGATGGGAAATTTGGTATTGTGATGCAAAAGAGTTTATCTTGGGTCTTGGGGGTGTTAGATGAGTGAAAAGAATGAAATAAAAGAAAGAAAAACAAAAGAAAACCACTAGGGATCAAAAGAAAAAGAAACAAAAGCTCTAGAAAATTCAAATAAGAAACCCCTTAGGCTAAGAAAAGAAAGAAAGAAAAGAGTCTCTAAAAGACTTTGGGGAAGATATAAGAAAAATAAGAGTAGAGCTTAAGTAAAAAGTGAAAGAAAAATTCCCTAGTTGGTTCTAAAGAAAAGAAAAGAGAATGAATTCATTGGGTGAGTGAAATAAGAGAGTGATCTTAATGTTTTTGGGAATGAATGGGTTTGAAATTTACACCAAGGAAAATGGTAGAGTTTGAAGTTGTCTAAGAAAAGGGTAGATTGATAAGAACAAGCAATGTATGCATAAGTTTCTCCTTTTCTTAGATAGATTTTGCATAATGATCAAGCTCCTATTCTTGAGTGTAAGCCACTAAAAATAAATGTATTGAAACCCCTCTTCTATTCTCATTTAGCCATTTCACTTACCAAGCCAAATGATTGAGAATAAGTTTCCATTTGCAAGACTTCACCTTATTGCTTATGCTTAATTGAATGTGAGAGTTGGTTGAAGAGATTTGTTGATTGGTGATCCACAACTTGTCTAAAAGAAAGAGTCTTGCTAGGCCTTGTGAAGATAGAGTGTAATAATTGAGGTTGCTTATGCTATAAGTTATGTTTGTCTAGGATGTGGTTTTGAGTTTAAGAAGTGTATCCTTTGATTTTGAGCTCTCATTTTCATTCTCTATCTCTGATCTTAATTAATTACTTGAGGACAAGTAAAGGAGTAGTTTGGGGGAGTTGATATGATGCATATTTACATAGTTTTAACATTTCATTTTGTACATAAATCATCATATAGATTTAGGTTTAGGCATCTTTAGGTCCATATTGCATTCATATGTCCTTATTTGGTTTGGAGTAGTGCTAATGATGATTTGGAGCCTAGAGAATCACAAAAAGTCCAAAGGAGTGAGAGTAGTGCAGTAGCAGGCAACTGTAGCAGGCAACTGTAGCAGGCTAAAGATGGCCGCGACGTCGCCGCAGGCAATCGTAGCAGGATATAGATTGCCGCGACGTCGCCGCAGGCAACCGTAGCAGGATATCGATGCCCGCGATGGTGTTACGACGAATTGGACAGGGAGATTTCGCAGGCTATTTCGCAGGATGTGAAGGCCGCGGCCAAAATGGGTGCATCGCAGGCTAGTGGCGCGGCCAAGAGGAGGTTGTGGCCGTGTCACGGATTTTAGCTTAATATAAATATGTATTAGACCTTAAGTGGATGATATCTTCTTTTCTCTCAAAAACACATTGAAAAGTTGAATCATTGATTAATATAATCTTTGTTTCTTGAGTAATTTGAGTCTATCTCTTCTTCTAATCATGATTAGTCTTCTATCCATCATGGGTTTAGGATTAAACATGAAGATTATTGAGTAGACTCTCTTTGAGCTTATGGGTTAGGGTGATTAGGGTGATTAAGTGATGATCTAGGGTGATTAGTATTAGATCCTTCTTGTCATATGCTTATTACTTATTCTCAATGCTAGATTAGACCTAATCCTTCTAAACTAGATCATTAGGCATTTCATGCCCACAAGGTGTATGATGAAATGCCTGAACCAAAGTAATAATGCTTTTTGCTTGCTTAACCAAAGACACTTCATGTTAGGAAGGCTTAGATGGTTAGTAGACTTGTTCTCAATGATTGCTTGATTGATTTAGACCAATGACCATTTGTGTATAGAGATTGATAGCAAATGAGCTTTTACCTTGACCAAGGACTAGCTTAGGATTGTGTCTAAACCTATAGGATATGAATGATTGCTTGAAACCTCACCCTAGATAGTAACTTGATCACCCAAAGTTAATACCTTTACCCATAAGTTCTTTTATCTCATTTAAACCAAAGCTTAGTTATTCTTGTTCACTACAAGAAAAATGGCTTTTATTAGCGGACGAAAAACGTTATCTAACGATTCAACAGCGGTTTAAGAAACGCTGTATCATCGCCCGTCATAGTAGGTATGACACTTTAAATAGCGGTTTTTTGCGCTGCTATCTTATTCTCATATATTATGACGTTTTTCTATATGCAATTAAAAAAAATTTGATAGCATTTATTTTTTGTTATTATTTATATTATTGAAAATTAAAAAAAAAAAAATATATATATATATATATATATATATATATATATATATTTCGTTTAAAAAATGTAATATATCAAAGTTATAATTTATAAATTAAAATGAATTACAAATGGTTTACATGGAAAAAATAAACCAAAACTAAACCAAGCTTAAACCAAATAAACCAAAACCTAAACCTATTTGCTAACTAAACCTAATAACAAAACACGTCATCTTCTTAACCCCGCCGCCGGCAACCACCTCCATCAACGACAAACCTGCCATGGATTCAGCACCTCTTCTCACGACACCAGCTTCTCCGTCGCATCATCGCCGCAATCCCCATACCTCCACTCTGCTCACGACCACCAGACTCTCCATCGCCTCCTCACCACAAACCCCATGACCAACACTGTCTTCCTCTTCCCCTGTCTTCTTTGTTTCACCAAAGAGAAGCTCGGGTCGTCACTTATGGTGCTCCACCTTTCTGTCTTCTACCTTCTTACTGACGTTCCTGTGCCATCTCTGTTCATAACTCGTCATCTCTGAAGGATCTGGAAAGACAATATATATTTATCTACTACAAAATCTAAAAAATAAACAAATCTAACAGTAGGGGAAGCGTTAGAGAGAGAGAGAGAGAGATAGCAGGGGAAGCATCGGGATGGTTTGTTGTGAATGACAAAGCTTCGAGGGGATGAACCAGAGGGACTCTCAAGCGAAGGAAAAGAAAAGCCTTTGTTAATTTTGTATCGAACAAGAGAGAGTTGAGAGAGAAAAAAGAATCGTGAGAAAAAAGATTGATCTTAGCCACAAGATCAAAACAATCAATGGCTACAAATTGTAATCCTAATTTTGATATATTAGGAGAAAGGATAAGGATTGAGTAAAATTGATTTGTAACCATTGGATTAAAAACAATCAATGGTTGAAAGTAATCAATCAAAAACTGTGTTTATTTAATAATTGTTTTAGNTTTAAGATTTATAAATAATTAGTTTAAATTACATATGTAAATAAATTTAATATTTTAAACTTGATGTAATAATTTTATAAATTTTTCATTTCGAGTCTATAGTTAAAGTTTGGAATTTAGAATAAATGTTTATAATATAGGGGTTGAGGGTTAAAGGTTTGGAGGTATTGAATTTAAGATTTGATATTAATTTTTTTAAAGATTGATTTTTATATTTATATTTAAGATTTGGAATTAAATTTCAGTTTTGATGTAAAAACATTAGAGTTAAGTTTTGTATTTATAGTTTAGGGTTTCAAAATTTATTTAGGGTTTAGGGATTCAAAAGGCAAGCATAACGTTTAATTATGTTTTGCTATTAAATCCTAAGTTTCATAGCGTTTCTAAATATATCACTCTATCATAGCGTTTCTGAAAATACAAACGCTATCTTAAAAACACGGGTATATCAGCCATAGCACAATCGTAAAAAACGCTATCCTCGTCTGCTATTAGAACTCATTTTTCTTGTAGTGGTTTACATATAGCTTGTTACTAGTTACTTATAAAACAAACCCTCATTGATTGCATTTAGATTTAGCAATGTCTTGCATTCTCTTTGTTCAATAGCTCTCAGGATTGGATTGACACTCTACTTACCTTACTACATTGATTTGCTCTAAGGCTTAAAATCCCTTATCTGTGGTGAACATGTTTTGTTTACCGCTCCGATAAGTCCACAACATAGCTAATATTTTCAGGGTTTTACCTAGTGTGCAATCAAAATCTGCATGAAACAAAGAAAAGGATAAACAAAAAGACATGTTCATATAACGATCATTTACTCTTTTTTGCTCTATTTTGTTCGGTGAAGTGATGCCTACTTGCGATCTCGAGAATTCGTACATAAGTAAAGTAAAAATTAGGTCTTCATGACCATTCAGAAGTATATGATGCATCTAGATAATCACTGTATAGTGCCGCTAGGAAAGCCGTATTTGCAGCATATTGGAAAGGTTGTGGATCTCCATGGTTTAACTCGATCCAACCTCCTATAGATATGATTGACAAGTTCAAAGGAAGGCTATATCATACTCTTTAGAGAAAAGTAGAATAAAGACAAAATTGCAGACAACTATTTGCCTTTGGTTCTATTAAACTTGTTGAAAGAAGGCAAGTAAGAGCACATACCAATGTCGATTTGATTATGAAATTTTCTCAACATTTCTTCAGAAGGATATCCAGGAATCAAAAACAGCCTCAACGAGGTCAAAAGAAACTAACAACTGATAATAATAATAACCAAAAAGAGTCAACATCAGTTCGGAAAAACAGAGCTAATTAAGAAATTCTTATAGAGTAACTTAACTGAGCCCGGTGAGCTTTGTGTTCCAACTAAACACACCAGAGTCACGCGAAAAAAAACCTGACGGATTGGCCAAGGAAAGTGTGGTTACCCGATCAAGGAAACTTACATCTCCAGTAGGATAATAGAGCCAAGCCTGAGTCTGTATAACTGTCTTTTACAGATGACTCTGTATACTTATAGAGAATCTTGGCACTGTGAATAAGCTTCTGGGAATATTCTACGTAAAGCGATGGATGTTGAAGCAAATGCAGCTGCCATTTCTGCAGCAAGATTGGGGCAGTCACCAGAACATACACCTACAGTTGGGGCATTACACGATGCTCCCTTTTGCTTTTCCAGCTTTGCCAGGCTGTCCACACTCTTTTCTTATCTTCAAACGGTCATGAGTTTCTGAGGTAAAGTAACCAAGCCACCTTTGGTAACAATCTTTTACCCGGATAAATATTGGTCGAGGTTTTGGTCGACCAATACTTGTACGTACCGTACAGCCTGTACGGACTGGTCCATCCAAAACCATCCTTCTACAAATTTCTTCAACTCCTCATGCCTATCTCAATACATCAATACTTCTTCTCATAATTGTTTAACTCATTTCAACAGGCAAGTCATAAGAAATTGTTATGATTCATTTGGGCTGATTGTTCAATCCTCATAAACCATTCTTTCTAAGAGCCACGAAGGTATAAAATTACTATATATCTTCATGTTGCTTTCTTTGTTAGATATGTAGTTTTAGATATATATATATATATTTAGATCTGTCCATATATTCGTTTTTGTATATTGGGGATCACAACTATTATTTTCAGTTAAATCATAATTTTTCATTATAATAAGAATAAGCTCTAATAAATTAATTGCATGATTTATCTTGAAAAAAATAAAAGAAAAACTAAAATAAAAGTAAATATAAAGTAAAATAAAAGAAAATATAAAGTAAAAGTAAAAAAAAAAAAATGGAATTTTTTAAAATCATGTTATATATGTAAAATATAAAGTTAGAATTTAAATATGTTATCCAGAAAGAATATAAATAAAAAAAATTTAAATTTAAAAAATTAGATAAATATTTTTATGTTCATTAAGGCTAGTTCTATATTTAACAGTCAATAATGTGAGCGCGACATTTAGAAAGTGGTTTTTCAAATAATATTATAAAGATCGCAGGAAATACGTGATTGAAGTTATTTCAAGGTTTTGAAATAACACGTTATTGGAAAAATGGCTTCCGATCGAGCTGACAAATGTCCAGGCATATGGTTTCTTCTTCTTGACATTTCTTTTTCTTCAGCGTAGTAACAATAGCCAGCTCATGTACATTCTTATGAATACTTTGTAAGAGCCGTCTAGTCAATCTCTTGCATTTCCATTTCCCTTTTCATCTTTTCTCTAATGTAATTTTGTTGATATCTAAACTGCCAGACCTAGAATGGACAAGGGGAAAAAGAGAGAGTTTTCAGAAGACTGAAACACTAAAAATTTACGATATCGTCACAATTGTGAAAAGATATCATAGGTTGTGGTAAACATGTTTTGTACCATATAATGTCATCAATGTTTCTTGTTAGAGAATTATATATGAAATTAAAGTGAAAAGACTTCCAATTGAATGACTGAGGGCGCTAAAACTTAAAATAAGGATTTTGCATTTTGTTATAAAATTTAGAGAAACAGAGGAAAAGTTATTTTTGAGTATATAACCTTATTAAAATATTATCATCAAAAACTATTACTGAAAAAATTGGTGGAGGTGGACAGTCTGTAATAATTTAACAAATCGTAATGAGTTACAAATCTAAACTTTGAGTAAAAGGTCCAATTACAGTCATGGGTTTCCGTTGTAGGCCCAACTTTATTTTTACCTATTTTTATACGTATGAGTAGAGTTAAAATTTTTACTTATAATCCGCGGTATCCGCCTCAATTGACACACACTAGGACGGCTTCAGTTCAACCAATTTTGAATAATTATAAATATTCACCAAGTTACAAATATTTATTTTTTGTAAAGAAAACAAATAAAAATCACAAGAAATTATAACTATTAGAAATATTTTTTTTTAATTTAATCAAAATATACAATTTATATTATTTACAAAAAAGAATATATATATATATATATATATATATACAAAGCATTCCCTCTTCAGTGGAATGAACTACTTGTCAAAACAAAGGCGCTACCAAGCTGCGCTACATCCCTTTCAATTGGTCTATGGTCTCATTGTAGAGATTATTTTTAAACGGAGCATATATGCGTGTGCAATAGTTTTCTTTTGCGAGTCATACATGTAGGATGTTTAAATCAAAAATGTCACTCAATCTGCAAGAGAATCCGGGTGAAGAGGAGCGGGTTTGAGGCATATTTCATTATCTTTTGAGGCATATTTGAATTGTTCTACACTATGTTTCCAGGAGAGCTTAAGTTATAGGTTGATTGGAACAGANGCATATATGCGTGTGCAATAGTTTTCTTTTGCGAGTCATACATGTAGGATGTTTAAATCAAAAATGTCACTCAATCTGCAAGAGAATCCGGGTGAAGAGGAGCGGGTTTGAGGCATATTTCATTATCTTTTGAGGCATATTTGAATTGTTCTACACTATGTTTCCAGGAGAGCTTAAGTTATAGGTTGATTGGAACAGAGGTGACATTGGATCATGGGGTCACAAATAATATATTAATATGTCAGGAATTTAGCTGAAGAGATTACGTAAGAGTATACAGAGCGTCAGGTCAGAATTAATCTTCCGTTTTTCTTTTGTTTCTCGTTCTATACTTTTCACATATTCTAAGAGTATAAAAAGTAGGCCTGTGACTTCGGTTTTCTGAAACCGAACTGTACCAATTTTTCAGTTATCGGTTATCCGGAATTTCGGAATCCATTTCCGAAGAAAACCGAATTAAATTCGATTTGGTTCGGTTCGGGTATCGGTTATTTATTAAATTTGATTAAATTCCGAGAAAAATTGAAAAGATATTTAAAAAAAAAAGACGGTTCAATCGGTTATTTCGGGTATTAGCGGTTCATCTCAGGTATCAGTTATCTCCGGTTTACACGGTTATGGCTCTGTTTTCACCTGCCAAATCAATTAAACCAAGAAATCAACAACAACAAAAAAAACAAAGAACCTCAAAACCAACTTATAACCAAGTTTAAACATCCAAAAGAGATCACTCTCAAACATGAAAACACACAAAAAAGACAACAATCTGAATCTCTATCTCTTTTCTAAAGATCAAAGATCAAAGTTTGAAAGATATATAGATTCATGAAGTTCAAAAGGATGTCGTCCAAAATAGAGAGATAGATAAGTTGGTTTTGAATCTTCCTAGTTCCAAGCGACTCCAACCTACAAGTAACAGGTTCATAAAGAAGAAGACATGTAATAACCGATTAGAGAGATAGACAAGAAACAATACAAATCAGAGAGAGTTACAGATTACCTCTAATGATCAGATTCACCAGAAATTTTCAAAGACTCTACATAATATCAAATGCAGTTAGAACTTAGGACTCTGAGCATTAAAAATATAAGGAAAATAGTTAAGAATTAAGATGATTACCTAATGATTCATGAAAATCCAGTTCTTCAAACATCTGAACCAAGCTTGAAAGCTTATCTGCCTGGATGTTGTTTCGAAGCCACTGTTGTAAGTAGACAAGAGCTTCAATCATGTATGGAGTCAGACAGCTCCGAAAAGGATCTAAACTCCTACCACTCGTATTGAACGCTGACTCGGAAGCATCAGAGGAGACTTGGATGGCTAGCACATCCTTTGCTAGTTCAGAAAAGACTGGAAACTTACAAGAGTTCTTCTTCCACCAAGATAACACATTGGTGTCTAATCCGAGATTGTTTGTTCTTCTTGGTATTGGTTTTTCCATCAAGTAAATGTCAAGCTCACTACTGGATTCTTCATATGCTGCCTCTGAAACCATCTCCGAATACAAAGAATCTCTGCTCTCATAGTCCTCATCATCATCATCAGAAATATCAAACAGGTTTCCAACTTCACCTTCCCCCGAAACAATACTGTTGTTCTGACTATCACCTTGCGATTGAGGGACAAGCTTGCTCACATACTCCTCATACATTGATTTCATCAGTGCTCTTATTGAGGTTCTCAGATGAGCACTCTCCACATTATCCTTACCATAGAGCTTATCAAAACAGATAGAAGCAAACTGCATCTTGTTCCTTGGATCGAACACACTTGCAATGATGACCAGCGGGTTCATATTGAAAATTCCATCCCAGTACTTCTCAAACTTGTTTCTCATCTCCCTTGCTTGAATATCTAGAACCCCATCCCTGCTATTGCTCAGTGCAATCAAGTTCCTCTCAATTATCACAATCTCATTGTAACAAATGGTAGATGTGACTGTCTTGGATGCTGAGAACGCCAAGGTGCAACCAAAGAAGATTTTCAGAAACTTCACTAACCTCTGCACCTCTTCCCACCCTTCTGAAGTAGAGGGTCCAATCCGTGTCTGTCCATTCTGCTCTAACTCCATAAAATAATCATTATACAGCATGTCTTCGGCTTTGAGTTTCTCAAATGCAACCTTGAACTTCAAAGCAGCAGACAGCATGAGATAGGTGGAGTTCTAAAGAGTTATAAAGTCCAAAGATAAGCTCCCTCTACTAACCTTAACTGTCAGCACCCTCAACTGAAACGACTGCAACCTTGTACCCGATGATCTCACATACTTCACCGCGTTTCTAATAGCTATACTCTCTTTGACCTCAGATAACCCATCTCTAACGATCAAGTTAAGAATATGTGCACAGCAACGCATATACATCAATGAACCATCCTTAACTAATGCATTCGAGCCTATCCCCCTACAGGTTTCTGCAAACAGTCATAGAGCCTTATCGTTTGCCCTAGCATTGTCTACTGTCACCGTGAAGACCTTATCTATACCCCAATCAGAAATACATAAACTCAAATTCTCAGAAATAGTGTCACCTTTGTGACAGAACCTCCTAAACCCTTCAGACTCGACAAAAGAGAATGGCTCCTCATTCAGCACTGTCATCTCGTTCACTGATCTCCTGAACAAAGTAGCATCATACTTCACGGTTGTCAAAACACCACTACTATCTCCACTTAACACCTGCTGTTTTCCAGATTCGTTGTAGACTTGGAACATCTTACATCGACCAATGTGATTCTTCATCGCACATGTCCCACTCTTATTGGAGTCACATCCAATCGCTTGGCCACAGTAACGCAGTTGCTGATGCTTGGATCATCGATCATCTTCACTGTGAATGAAATTTTGTCAGACGTCTGTTCGGTGGTCTTGCTTTTTCTTTGCAGCAAGAGGCAGATCAGTGCTTGACCTCTCCGAAGCAGATCGTTTCTTTCCACCTCCTTGATTGACATATGTTCAATGTCTTCTCCAAATAACTCATGGTTATCTTCACAAGCTGACATCTGCGATCACAAGATAAACATTTTAGAAATTTAGATCACACAAAACATAGATACAAAAGTAACAAAACTAACCAAACATAGCAGACCAAACTAACTAATATAACTGAAATTCACAACAATATTATTTAAAAATCCTACAATATTATTCAAAAGTCACTGGAAATTTCATATTAACACAATATGACTATGTAACACTAATCCCCAATTTTTCAAAACAAAAAAAAATGAAAAACCCTAACATCTAAAATCAGTACTACTCAAACAAATAAAGACAAGGAGTGATAATTGACTCATTAATCGACACAAACCTTAACATCTAAAACCCCCATTCGATTACCACACAAAATCACAATCTCTAAATCGATTTACACAGAAACTCAGAGAGAAGAGAAGACATGAGAACTAACCTTGTCACCTTATACTCGAGATGATATAAAGAAGCAGAGAAGATGGTCTGGACGGAGAATCAGACAAAGCTCGATCAGAGATCGTGTTTGAGGAAGAGAGATTAGGAGAGGCGATTAGGTTACGCCGTTTAATTTTAGATTTTTCGACACTTAGGTTAATTTTGTTTTAGATTAGGTATATATTGTTAGGTTAAATTTTCGGTTATCCATTCGGTTATAGAGAACCAAACCGAACCGATGACAAAACCGATTTATTTTAAAAGCTTTGCCGATCGGTTCCTCTCCATTAACCAGACAATAACCGATCTCCCTAAGCACCGGTTCGGTTCAGGCATATCCCAGGACTAATACAGAGCGTCAGGTCAGAATTAATATTCCGTTTTTCTTTTGTTTCTCGTCCTAGACTTTTGCACATTCTAATATCAATTGAAGTTGTCTTTGGTTTAATTCTTCCAATGAGAAAGCTTACTGATATGATTATCGAGTGAGAGATTAGAGTCTACGGAAACTCCTCCCAGTTAGAAAAAACATTATTATAGAATTTTGACATCATATTTGCATATTATATATTTCAATTTGCACTGAGTATTCATTTTTGTTTTAATGGGTTTGTAGATTATGTTGGGTTCGAATAATAATTACTATTACTATTTTGATTCTTTTATTTGTTTATTGGCAACAAAGATCATATTATTTTACATAGTATACTCCTAACTTTATGTCTTCTATATCTTTTTAAAAATTAGTAAAATATTTCCTAAATTAAATTTATATATTGCATAGCTATATTTGTTTTGAAAAATATCATATCGATACTATTAACATTAATGCATATTAATAAGATAGATTAACTATTATGTAGTAATATAAGTTACATTTGTCTCTAGGATCATTCCCCCTAACGTTTATGTAAAATAAATATTTTCTATAATTTAGTTTATCTATAAATAAAATTCTAGAACAAATTTAATGTATCTTTGGTTTAGCATATACAATACATGTATTTATAATCTTACTTTTTATGCTATACTTAAAGAAAATATATCTTTGGTATCTTTGGTCAGAAATATGATAAAAATATACGAGTTAAAAATCATGCTCAAAATAATGATTCTTACATTTTTATACTCTACAAATGTTAATTCATACATAGATCAAAAACCATGATCAAAATATAAATATGAATTTGTATTCATATAAATTTTAAAATATAAATAGTTAATTTATATAATATATAAATAAAATATAAATTAGTAAAAATAAACACCTGTTCGGACGAGTGGATCAAGCTCTAATCCCCTATATATTAATTGAGGAACATTTGAAAAGATGTAACCTCAATTTTGTATTAATTAAAAGAGACCCCAATGCATTCAATTAGATAGTCAATTAGATTCAATTGAAAAATAGGTAAGTCCATATTGGATTTTTATAGGTTGCTCGATACATTAGTTAATCAAACTATATGATATAATGATATGATATGCTATTTTCTTTCCATAAATAAAACCCACGGAATTACCATAAATGACTAATATATATAAATGACACTTAATGATTGTTTCCTAAGATATAATTACTATTTTATTTTATTTCCATAAATAAAACCTACGGAATTACCATAAATGACTAATATATATATATGACACTTAATGATTCTAATAATAAATATTTGATAACAGTTTATATATCCTCCATCATTTTTATTTAATTTTATATTATTAAAATAAATTAAACAATCAAATTAGCTATAAAATTAAAATTTAGATTTTTTNTTTATTATAAAAAGATATACATGATTTTAAAACCATATAAGTAAAAAGTATCATTCAATAATAAAACAAATATATATATACAGATTAAACTATATACCATATAAGATTACATAAATATTTTAATTTCAAAATTTTCAATAAATTTTCAAGAACATTTATAAATTATAAACTTATTATATTTTTCACATTGAAATTTTTTTTTATCAATGATTTAAATATCTTAGTTCTTTTTTAATTTTATATTTTTAAAAGATATTAACAATCGATAATATGGTTATTTTTGGTATATACCATACAAACCGAATTGATGTGATTTTATAAAAACCATAGCATTTGGATATGGTTTGATTTATAATCGATTAAACTGAAATATGTAAATATATATATATATATATATATATATTTATAACGACGCATGAATATCTAGTTGTTACATGAGTTGAACTATAATTATAATTTGTAAATAGCTAACAATTTATTACAACTAAGACTTCTTATTTTGATCTTTTGCTTTTTTAACAGTAACTAAATTGAAGTAAAGATTATAAATTTGATGGACAACAATTAGTTGAAATTCTTTATAACTTTGTTTTATCTTTAAACAAACAGAGTTGTGTTCAATCGAAGACATATTGGTTTGATGAACACTAAATATGGAAGAATATAAAAAAAATTCTTTCATGCTTCTGTTTTGTTTTTTATTTTTATTTCAAAATTTAGTGTTTTGATATTAATTCTAGATATGATCATTTTATTAGATGATAGAAGCCTTTTTTGTTTTTTATTCTTTTATTTAAATATATAATATTTTTTTAATAAATGACTCTGTGACAATATGACTCTAAATATGATCATATTATATATTTGTATAATATATAATATGATCTCAAACTAAATAATTATGTTTTTGGTATAAAATTGAATAAATTGAAAACCGATGGTATATAAACCAAATCAAACTGAAGTACATATAGATTTAGAATAGTAGTTATATTTAATTGATCGAAATACCAAAAAATCGAGCCGAACTGAAACCCGATATCCGGATTGAACACCTCTATTCCGAGTGAAACCGAACTATTGTTTCATTTTTAAAAACATAATAAAAATAATAGTTTCATCCCGCGCAAGGCACGGGTCTTATCCTAGTTACGTATTATTTGGATAACAAATTAATTGTTCTACTTCAAAATCACTTAAAAGGAAACAGGCCATTTTGACCTTCTAGTTTTTCTTGCTTTAGAAGTTTGATGTTTTCTTTCGTTACATTTTTTTTTGTTTTAGTTGATGCTTTCTTAACAGTTTTTTCATATATTTAGGAAATTCTAGACGAGAATACAACTATTAGACGGCTAGAGAGGATGAAAAGGTCTCATTATTAGTTATATGAAAAGGTCTCATTATGTTGTCAAAAAAAAAAAAAAAAAAGGTCTCATTATTAGTTATATGTCATTTATTTGCGTTATAGAGAGTGTACATACATATATGAAAAGGTCTCTTTATTAGTTATGTGACGCTCAAGAAAGACACCCGAAGCTCTCAACGCTCAACAAGGGCCACAACAAAAACAACCCTTGGGAAAAAAAAAGATACTAGAATCGAAAGACATGTCGTCGAATTTTTTTGGGTTCGGCTTGATCACGTGCTTGTCTGCTTCAGGCACACGACGCTGCCGGAGGAACCTCGGAAATACCGTGACGTTGAAGCTCCGTCATGACGCCGTCAACAGCCGGTGGCTTCAATCCCAACGGCAGTGGGAGCCATGGCCTCGTCAATACATCTCCTATGGCTGCATCTACGCTCTCTTTTGACTATATATACACAAACATGATTATAAATTAGCAAATTAAGAAAAGCCAATCTTGGCAACAATCAATATCCATTATTTACTAGAATCTTAATTACTGGATGTAAGTCCACAACAGGACGAGTACCACCAAAACCAAGATCTGATTTGTAATTGTACACCATGTGATGCGGCGGCGGAGCCTGGATTCCGGCAACTGGTGCTCTAAACTTCTACATAATCAGCAAACATGTCTTAAACACACATATATAAGAGCAGAACGGTATACATATACGAAGACAAATTTAGATATGTTGGANGGATGTAAGTCCACAACAGGACGAGTACCACCAAAACCAAGATCTGATTTGTAATTGTACACCATGTGATGCGGCGGCGGAGCCTGGATTCCGGCAACTGGTGCTCTAAACTTCTACATAATCAGCAAACATGTCTTAAACACACATATATAAGAGCAGAACGGTATACATATACGAAGACAAATTTAGATATGTTGGATCATTACCGTAGCTACCGTCGGAAAATACGGAGTCGTCCCGTTATGAATCTACATGCGATAAACGAATAATAACTCGCTGTCAGTGAACAAAAAATAAAAAATAAAAAAAAACTCGCTGTCAGTGCTTAAGCAATTTATTCGTAAATATTTGGTAGGCGTTGATCATGAGTTCAATTAAATTACGTTAATTCTGGCTTAAACATAAATAAAGTCTATTTGAGTTTAAAAGAAAAAAAAACATGTGATAAAATTATATTAAAAAGTGTGTATGCGAGAACATAAAAAGGGGAAATGAGAACTCACTATAGGCCAGTAGGGAGTTTCTGAGACCCACAACGGTGAAGGCAAGTGTTTGTGCCACACGTGCGGTATGACAGACTGGTCAACCATGGGATGTCCCCACACATGCAACGGTCTAAAATGATGGTGGTTAACAGGTGGCGATGGCACAGTTGCGGGCGGCGGAAGAGTGGGTGCCGGTGCGAGCCATCCGTTTTTATTATTAGCTCCGGTACTGTCTAAACCGTAGATATGGCGTTTGCGTGTCCAATTAGCCGCTTCGGCCTCACGAGCTAGCAAATGTCTTCGATGAGACCTATATTTCTGGTATACATATAATACATGAATAACACGTAGTTAACTTGGTTAGTTATGAAATGAAATATTAGAAGATGAAAGTATTATACTTGGAGGTGGCTAGCGACGTTATGACGAGTGAGGCAATGGACACCCATAAGGTCCAGAATACGAGAAGGAACAGCTTTCTCCACTCCCAACTTTTCCACTGCATCCACGAATCTCCTATGTAGCTCTGGTGTCCAATCCACCTTCTTTACACACTTCCCAACAATCAATATATATATAACC
Source organism: Eruca vesicaria subsp. sativa (assembly GCA_932364175.1). Lineage (NCBI taxonomy): Eukaryota > Viridiplantae > Streptophyta > Magnoliopsida > Brassicales > Brassicaceae > Eruca > Eruca vesicaria. The sequence continues at coordinate 251,028 of CAKOAT010335154.1, forward strand.
AGTATTTATTATTATAAGTTCAAAAATTCAAATAATACTATTAAATTTAACATATATGATTTTGATTGGTAAATAGCATTATAAAAACATGATTATTTTTTCAGTATTATTCGTCTACTAGAAATAATATAAACTTATAAAGATTCACGTGACTTCCTACACAGTGTTTCAAATCATTACTGAAAATAATAAACTGCAGAAAATTTGGGATGATATCATGAATAATCCACTTCTAAAAATGAAAACTACGAATCCATTTAGATGGGTGTGTATGGCTAGGGTCTAATTATGTAATCATAAATGATAGATAATGTTAATACCTTCACCTTTGGCTTCGNAAAGATTCACGTGACTTCCTACACAGTGTTTCAAATCATTACTGAAAATAATAAACTGCAGAAAATTTGGGATGATATCATGAATAATCCACTTCTAAAAATGAAAACTACGAATCCATTTAGATGGGTGTGTATGGCTAGGGTCTAATTATGTAATCATAAATGATAGATAATGTTAATACCTTCACCTTTGGCTTCGGTAATTCGTTGTTACGGATTCCCTTGTTCTTGGAAGAAGCAGATGATGAGTATTTCCTTTTACGGTCATAGTTAACCACCACATGAGTCTTGTTATGGTCTCTTTTGCTGACGACTTCTTCACCTTTTCTCCAAATACCCTTTTTATTAGTCTCCCCTTGACTATCAGTCTTCTCGGACGACGACGTCGTTGTAATCGTCGACGCAGCATTCACGTGATCGGATAATTCTCCAGCTAAGATCTCAGGGTCCATCTCCAAGTCAGGAAGTACATCTCCGGCGACACCGAACAGATCGTCGAAGTCAATGATGTCAAGAAGATCGCCGTGTTCAGTGAAATCCAGGAAGCCCTTTTCCTCTGGATCAGTGATGAATTCACACGATGTTAGAAGGAACTCTTGACTTTCCATCGCAGCAGTCATACTTTGTCGAGTTCCTCGCCGAAAAGATAGCTAACATCGATCAGTCTTCAATTCTTTCAGATCCAGCTTAAATTAAAGCCAATTATATAGTTTGAGAGAGAAAGAAAGAGATATGTATGTAAATGTTAAATAGTACAGAGGGAGACATGTTTTGTTAACCTCTTTGCTCTCACAAAAGCCAAATACTGTATGATAGGTTTGAAAATCAAACAATTTCCAAATGAGAAAAGATGACGGTAACTTAATCATATGCTATATTTATAGAAAGAAAGAAAACTATTAAATATATTATGTGCATATATACCATTTATTCAATAGAAAATGATTATGTTTATTTATATATTTGTATGTCTCTATATATATACCACAAATGTTGCGTTTGAAAGTTGAAAGAATTGATACATAAACTTGTATCTATATATTGCGTTTGATATAATAGATACATAAACATGACAGAAATGCAAACACAAGCAATTATAATTTAAACAAATACAAAAATGTTATCTTTTGTATGATTATATATTTGTATATATATAAGATTTCCCTTATTCCATTTACGTAGGAAAACTAATTAATTGAGTTGCCTCTTTCCCGTTTTGATGGCAACGCAACCAAGAAAATTGGGTTGCCTGTTTTGAAAGTGGAGAGAGCTTTGGGCAGATTGGATCAGAACCACAACTTTGAGGTTCAATAATTAAATTTTGCATTTGTCTCTTTACTATTTTTGGTCTGTCACAACATTATTGTATCTGTTCCACTGTATAACTTTCTATAAACATATTATTTAAAATATTTTAATTTCGCTAATAGTTAAAACATTTTCTGAAAGTTGTTCGTAATATAGTTTGGACAACGTTTTGCTAAATTTGGTAATGCTTTACGCAACAACTTTCTTAGAATGATCTCAACAACATTTTACAGGTCAAATTTCGAAAAAAAAGTTAAGTTACGTAAATAACTTTAGTGGTTTAAATTGTTGTTTCCTGTTCTACTTTGATCTGTTAACTTCATGCTTTCCATTGTTTGGAAGTTTGGATTTAATTCTTAGAGCATCATTATCGGTATCCGCACCCCTTAGGTATTAATAATCATTTGTTTAAACCGAAACGAGTAGGAAACGGGAAAAACGTATGTTAATTAAAAGGTGTTTTAATCACGTCCTTAAGGGCACGTGTCATCAAAGGAGAGGAAGACCGAATGGGAGAGAGATAGACGCATGAACCATCTCGACTTCATTCTCATCGTCTTCGTTCTCTCCTTCTCTCTCCCAACTCGAGAAATGTAGAACAATGTTGGAACTAGACCAACTTCATTCCCTCATGATCAAATCCTTTGTTATCAAAAACATCATCCCTCTAAGCCGTCTCATAGACTTCTGCACCACCTCCCCAGAGACTATAAATCTCACCTACACGACATCAATTTTCGAAACCATCGATTCCCCAAGCGTGTACATATGGAACTCTATGATCAGAGGCTACTCAAACAGTCAAAACCAATACAAAGCATTGACCTTTTACCAAGAAATGGTTGGGAAAGGTTATTCTCCGGATTACTTCATGTTTCCTTATGTGTTTAAAGCTTGTTCTGTGTTAAGGGATGTTAAGTTTGGGAGTTGTGTTCATGGGTTTATTGTGAATATGTATGTTTCCACTTGTTTGGTTCATATGTATATGTGTTGTGGTGAAGTGGAGTGTGGTTTGAGGGTTTTGGAAGATGTGCCGAAGTGGAATGGTGTTGCTTGGGGGAGTTTGGTGTCTGGTTTGGTGAGTAATAATCGGTTTAGAGAGGCTATTGAGGTGTTTAGTGAGATGGAGAGACATGGTGTGAAGGTTGATGAGATGGTTATGGTTGATCTTCTTGTTTCCTGTGGGAGATGTAAAGATATTGAGAGAGGGGAATGGTTTCATGGGATTCTTAAAGAGTTAAACTGTGATCCGTTTTTATAGTCAGGAGATGATTTTAATGTGATATTGGCTACGAGTTTGATTGATATGTATGGGAAATGTGGAGAGTTGAGAACCGCGAGGTATCTGTTCGATGAAATGCCTAAGAGAAGCTTGGTTTCTTGGAATTCGATTATTACAAGGTGTTGGTGTCAAAATCTGTCACGGCGGAATCAATGGCTAAAAGTATCCGCAAAAATAAAAATACGTTTTATAAAAAAACGAGAAGTTGTTTTATAAAATTCTAAGGATTTTCTGAACAAAGGAAATCCGCGAAAAATTTGGGAATCGTCATCTCGGAAGAACAAACGAAACAATCGCCGATTACACGATTGCCCAAGTTAAGAGAAAAACCGCAAACAAACCGCATCCACCATAAACCGCAAGCAGGTTTGACCGAACCAAGTTTAAAGAACGACGAGCCGAACCAGCCGGTTCAGCTCGCCGTACGGCGAACTGGTCGGTCTCGGACCAGCTCGCCGTACGGTGAGCTGAACTAACCCGTTTTGGCTTGCTGTACGTCGAGCTGACCGTCCCGAGCCTAGATCTCCCACGTCCTCGACTCAAGTCATACGTCCTTCAGTTCGATCATGCTCTGAACTATGGACGAAACGTCTCTTGTTTCGTCTCGATCCGTCTTACCGTTCAAATTTTATGATAAGAATCGTAAAAGTCTTCTTTTCTTGTAAAGTTTGGGAAGATCGTATAAAACGGCAACGATTAGACAGAACATCGTGCATTGTCAAACTATACGATCAACATACGTATCCTTCGCGAAGGCTCAAACAACAGTAGCATCTACCACCAAGTTTGTTGTTGATCACAACAAACACGCAACAGTCCTAAACAAACTTAAGTTATCTCACAGAGATAGCTCTCATACACCCGACACGAGGGTAATAGCACTATAAAATAAATCCAAAATTTTGGTCAGCACTTCCAGGAAGCTTAGAAATTGTCCCCGGTGAGATGCTCGATTCCAACCAGACGAGTCGTATAAGCCGAGAACCTATCGCGGACTCTAAATCGGTATGGAATCAGGTTAAAATGGCAACAGGCAAAACGAAAGCCGACTATTCATCGCATAGCCTCAATCCGAAAGTAAACATAGGTCTTGCCTAGACCCAGCACACTGGTCTCTAACGTCTCAAGGCATAATTCGAGATCCTAAAGGCATGTCTCTTCGTTCATATCTAAACGCTTACCGAATTTTGAAACATTCCGGAACGAGCAAACGAACAGGGCGATCTACAAAAAGAGTTAGACTATGAGACGTAAACTCATATACTTGCCTCTTCATTCATACGAATAAAAAAACGTTCTTAAAAATGCAAACTGATTTATAATAAAGCCGCAAAAGACGCATGGACTCAGAACCACTCACGACCAGTCCGAAAACTATAACGACCACATTCGGCCAGAACAAACAGCCTACGAGGCTGTCTCAAGGCCAGCAAAGGTCCAATACACATAACCAAACTGTAAAGGTCTTACTGGAAAATAGGTCATATGAACCTTAACTCCAAAACGAACTACGAAAGGCTTGATCCCTTCAATAGGGTACGTAGGTAGCCTTCACAAGGCGCAGCACTAATCTTAAACGATTTCCGCTCCCTGGAGAATGGAAGATCACTTTCAACGGACCTTTCCAACCATTAATTCCGCATAACTTACCTAAAACAGGCTAACCACTCGCAAGAACCTCACGCTAAAGGCTCAAGGTTCTAACGACCTGGGGGGCTAACTGTTGGTGTCAAAATCGGTCACGACAGAATCAATGGCTAAAAGTCTCTGCAAAAATAAAAATACGTTTTATATAAAAATGAGAAGTTGTTTTATAAAATTTTAAGGATTTTCCGAAAAAAGGAAATCCGCAGAAAACTTGGGAATCGTCATCTCGGAAGAACGAACGAAACAATCGCCGATTACACGATTGCCCAAGTTAAGCAAAAAACCGCAAAAACCGCATCCGCCGTAAACCGCAAGCAGGTTCGACAGAACCAAGTTCAAAGTACGATGAGCCGAACCAGCCGGTTCAGCTCGCGGTACGGCGAACTGGTCGGTCTCGGACCAGCTCGTCGTACGTCGAGCTGACCGTCCCGAGCCTCAATTTCCCACGTCCTCGACTCAAGGCATACGTCCTTCAGTTTTATCACGCTCTGAACCATGGTCGAAACGTCTCTTGTTTCGTCTCGATCCGTCTTACCGTTCAAATTTTACGATAAGAATCGTAAAAGTCTTCTTTTCTTGTAAAGTTTGGGAAGATCGTATAAAACAGCAACGATTACACTGAACATCATGCATTGTCAAACTATACGATCAAATCGAGAAATCTTATAAAAACGGCATCGTGTCAGGAAACGATCTCGTCTAAAATCGTAAAACGGTTTTTATCGTAAAACGGCTCGGACAGCTCAAAAACGCGATAAAGTCCACTTGCGACTCTACATGAAATCCAGCCCAAAGATACAATGATGGTTTAAATATTTACTCGCAGAAAGAAGATAAATGTCAAGTTTGCAGATAAATAGAAGATTTTCGCAAGAAAATTGGAAAGATCAAGATAAATAGAAGATTTCCGATAAACTCGAATCTGGGCGAAAAGGAAGAACTAAACTACCTAGGAAGGGAGTATATAAGCAGAAGGCAGAGGATAGAAGCAAAGTACGAGTTTTCAGAGCTTTCACCACCAAACTTAGCACTTAGGAATATTTCCGTTTTTGTTATCGAGCTTCGCCTCAACTAGGGTTTTAGTCTTAGATTGCTAGGGTTAGGAATCCCGCTGACGGCTCACGCAGCTAAGGTTACTCTTGTTCTACCACTCTTATGCGAATTCGGAATAAGATCCTTCTTGTTCTCAATCTCGTTTTTCTTAACATCTTTTTACTTAGTCATATTAATCGCGTTCTTGATTGCTTGTGTGCGGTTCCACAGATAGTCGGGTCCTCTGGGAAATTAGGGTTTACTCTAAATTCCTAAATTTACGTAATCTTGACAGAGGTGAATTTCGGTTCCCACACAAGGTATAGTCAAAACGGTGACGCAGAGGAAGCAATGCATATGTTTTTGGATATGCTTGATTTGGGTGTCTCCCTTGATAAAGTAACGTTTTTGAGTGTGATAAGAGCTTCTTCCATGGTTCAAGGATGCTCACAATGGAGACAAATGCTTCACGGTTATGTATTGAAAACCGGTTTTGTAAAAGATGTTGTGCACTCAAAAAGTCCTACCAATTATTTACAAATTTTGAAAAGTCCTTAACTTTGTCTCTAAACATAAAAGTAATGATCATAAAATATGTTAAGGACATAATTTGAGTCATTCCAATAATGTTGCTCTTAGATTCTTAGGAATTTTTTTTAACTTTTTGCGGTCCCTAAAAATCAAACCGGCTGTCAAAGTAGGTTATGGCTGCAAGCGTCTTGTAACCAAATCATCATTCACAGTAATGACATTTACCATCTAGCAAAAAAAAATAAAAAAATAACTTTAGTGGTTAGTGTTGATTTATTTGACGGTTAAGTTGCTAATGTTTTTGTAACACTTAACTTCATATATAAATCATACATTCGAGTTTCTTTAGATGTAGATATCATGTGCAAAAATCGATAGAATGGTCTTAAAAACCAACTGATCATGATTTTGTTAAAAGTGATAACGAAATAATTTTCATTTTTAAAAGATAGAGTTGCTCAATTCTAAGAATTAAACATAATTTAGCCATGCCATCAACTAGTTACTCTAGACTTGTGTTTTTTTATGTAATCAGCTTGTTTTTTCTTTCTTTCTTTCTTTCATATATTCGCGCCATGATATCATTTCCTATGCCACAGTTAGGGCTGGGCATTTTATTCGTTAAATTTGATTCGATTCGTTATTCGTCTCGATTCGATCCGAAAATTCCGGATATCCGTAAACTTTCGAATCAAAGCAAATACTAAAAATCAATATCCGTTAAAATCGAAGCAAATCACAAATATTAAAATTTTGGGAAACGGATATCCGATCCGATCCGGAAATATATAAATACATATATATTTTGATTATATTTAAAATTTTAAATGTATAAAATTATTATTATAGCTTATGATTTGATTAATTATATTCACATTATTACTTAAATAAAAATATTAAATAAAAAGAAGAGAAAAATTATAAAAATTATAAAAAACCTTAAGTTTTGTGTTATTATAATTGTTAACTTAAATTTTAAAAAATTAAAAAATATGTATATTCACTACTTCTTTACTTTTTATTTTATGTATCATGCAAAAAATATTTTACAAAATAAATTTATATCAAAATTTTAAGATTATTTGTAACGGATGAGATATTCGTAAGTATTCGTAAATATCCGCAAATATCTATTTATTTTCCGGATATCCGTTTTTCCGGATATCCGTATTTTTCCGAAGCAAAGCAAATACCAAAATCAGATATCCGTAACATACAAAGCTAATCACAAATACTTTCGAAAACCCGGATATCCGATCCGTGCCCACCCCTAGACACAGTATATCCATGAGTGCGCGCTTATGCAAGAAATGGAAAAGTCTATATACTCATTTACAGTAGTACCCCTTTCTGAAGTTGTTGTGGAATATGCTCTAACAAGGACAGACTTGTTTCGTATATGTATGTGGACATGCACGTCCTTGTATGGGTCTGCGGTCTGTCAGAACTTCAATTATTGATGTTACTCGTTGCCATATCACATGTGTGACATATTTGAATTGTAAAAGTAATTGATATTCATACATGTCTAGACATATTAATAATTTTTTACTCATGTTGATATTGTTGTGTGTATTTTTATATTATGCTAACAAACCATTTATATAGAAAATAATGAGAAGCACAAGTTTTATTTTCAACATAGAAATGAAACCTCCATCGTGCATTAATGGAAACTTTAAATCTTGTCAATTATTTTGTGAATTTATTTCACATTTTGACCAAGAAATTAAAGAGTAAATATATTATTATTTGACTAATTCAAACAAATAAGATACTTTAAAATGAATTTCTTTTTTTATATTTTATCAATATAAAAGATTAACATATACTTGGTTTATTATATTAAGTTAATGAACATAAAGTCCAACTAACAAATCAAAACCCAAATCCAATTAAATATCTAATGTGTGTATTTGTTACTTTGTATAAGTTTCTCAAATCACACACATTGGACCTCCATTTCTCATTCAAATAAAACTCATTTTTGACAAATGAATACACTATTCATAAATGTCCAAAAAATAGTTCTAACAGAATCTTCAAATATAGAGTTTTGGAAACTTTAAAATAGAGAATATTTTTAGAGATGCTCTTAGCTAGATTAGAAAAGACCCTAGTCATTGATGTCAGAGGTTCTAAGTTCAAATTATCGCTAGAATAAAACAAATATTACATGATTGAATGTATTTTTTGTACTTGGCTGAATATAATCACAATTTCGTAACACATATGCATGTGCGCATATGTAATCTTTCTCTGAAAGCCATATTTCTTTCATCTCCCCACTAGGACGACCTATATGTGTAAATATATCAGGTACTCCATCAACATGATATACATGGACTTCACCTTCATCAAATCTGGTTAACCTGCTCAAATAATTATGAAAAATAATACACATTATATAGAATAAAAAGCATGTGCATGCGCAGAAAATTTGAATCAGAAGAATTGTCATAGCGTTTACCTTGATTTGGTTTGTATATGATCAGAAAAGTAGTGCTCTGAAAAGTAAGCTATTTCTTCATTGATATATGCTTCAACAATCGACCCGGCCGCAAATCTTTTGTTTTTGGCTTTCACTTTCAGTTTTTTGAAATTCCTTTCATGAACATACATCCATCTATATTGCACAGGTCCTCCTAATTCAGCTTTGTAAGGGAGATGTATAGGCAGGTGTTGCATGACGTCGAAAAATGATGCTGGAAAAATCTTTTCCAAGTTGCAGATGATTAGAACAATATTCTGTTTAAGAATTTTGACGTGATTTTTATGCAGAGTTCTCGAGCAAAGGTCACGAAAAAACACTCCAACCGCTAGAATATTCAAAATGTAAATTTTAACACAATTATTTATAAATCTGTATCATTTCATCATAAATAAAAAGTATAACTAGTACCTGAAAACGCACGATGGACATTCTCGTCTAGAAGTTCTGAGAAGATAAATGGAAGTAGTCGCTCCATAAAAACATGGTAGTCATGACTCTTCATGCCAGAAAATTTGTTGTTCTCTATATCAACACAACTGGCTAAGTCTGCAGCATATCCGTCTGGGAATTTAACTTCGTGTTTCACACATTCCAATAAACTTTTTTTTCCGTCTTCGTCCAGTGTGTAGGGTGGAAATGGAGCTTGACCAGCATCATCAACATGTAAGTGTGGCCGATCACAGAATAGTGCCAAATCCAATCTTGAGTTGATTGTGTCTTTTGATTTCCCCTTCACATTCATAAGTGTATTCATGATATTGTCAAAAAAGTTCTTCTCTATATGCATCACATCAAGATTATGTCGGAGAATTAGGTCCCTCCACTATGGCAGCTCCCAAAATATGCTTTCCTTGTGCCCGTTATGGTACTTCCCATAACCAGGCTTCTTTCTTTCATGACCGTTTCCACCGCAAGTAGATGTTTTTGGTGGCCCGACACCAGTTAACCGCTCAGAATACACTTGCTCACCAGTCAAAGAATCAGGTGGAAATTCCTTTAACGCGTTTTTCCCCTTTAAGAAGTCCTTCCTATTCTTCCTCAGTGGGTGATCATGGGGAAGAAATCTTCGGTGACAATCAAACCAACATGTCTTCCTTCCATTAGGCAGATAAAAAGCCTTCGTATCTTCCATGCAAATTGGACAAGCCAATTTACCATGGGTCGTCCATCCTGATAGCATGCCATACGCTGGAAAGTCGCTTATCGTCCACAGTAGCACAATTTTTAGATTAAAATTTTGATTTAAGGACACATCATATGCTTCAACTCCAGTTGACCACAATTCTTTTAACTCCGCAATAAGAGGTTTGAGGAAGATATCAAGACTAGCTCGCGGATGATTTGGCCCTGAATTCAGAATTGTAAGAAACAAGTACTCTGTACTCATGCACATACCAGGGGGTAGATTATATGGAGTCAATATAACTGACCACAACGAATGATTATGAGACATCCCAAATGGATTGAATCCATCTGTACATAATCCAAGATAAACGTTACGAGGTTCTTCGGCAAATCGGGGATGTATATCTTGAAAGTGTTTCCACTCCGCAGCATCAGATGGATGACACATTTCTCCCTCCTTTGCTTGGTGCTCAGCATGCCATCTCATTGCCGCTGCAGTCTTCTTGCTCTGATACATTCTCTTCAGTCTGTCAGCTCTAGGTAGATACCACATACGACTATATGGTACTTTGGTTCTACGACCTTTGTTCCAAGGCTTCCATCTTTCTGCACCACAAAATTGACACTTATCCCACCGTTCATCTTCTTTCCAAAAGATCATACAATTGTTAATGCAAACATCAATTGTATAATATGGAAGCCCTAAATTGCGCATCAATTTTTTGGTCTCATAGTGTGATTCGGTTGCCATGTTTCCTTCTGGTAAATAGTCCGTCAACATTTGGCATACCGAATCAACACACTTTTCACTTAGATTATAATCTGTCTTGTTTTGCAAAACTCGAGCAGCTAAGGATAGCTGTGAGTGGCCTTCACGACAACCATCGTATAAAGGATTTTGTGCTCCTTCAAACAAATTGTAGAACTTTTTCGAATGGTTGTGTACTGGTTCAACTACATTCTGATAACTATCGTCCTATTGATAGTTATCAAAACTCATATTATCACGAAATGCATCATTCACCATATCCACATATCTATCTTCATTACCAACTTCTTCATTGCCACTTAAATGCGTTGGATCAACATAACTCGTTCCTAATCCTATATCAATTTCTTCTCCATGCTTATACCAAACATAATAGTCAGGCATAAATCCTCTACTATATATGTGTTTCCAAATTTTTTGCCCCGGGAGAAATTTTTCGTTTTGACAACCATGACACGGGCAAAAGAACTTACCTCCATTACTTTGAGTTAGAGACTGGCTATTTGCAAATGTCATAAACTGTTCCACACCCGCTATGAATTCTTCTGAGAAATTTCCCGTCTCTTCATCGATCCTCTTATACATCCATTCTCGAAAATTTGTATAATTGTAATTTCCAGACATTGTACAAGCTCAAACTTTCATTTTCTATATATATTTTTTTTATGGTTTCTACGATTGATGAGAAATAATGGAGAAAGATCATATATATATATATATATATAGAAAAAATTCTGACTTTTTACCGACTAAATAGTGACTGCATGACAAAAATTAGGTCTGCCGACATAAAATGGAAAACACGTGTGTGTACTGGTTTTTACCGACCTTCTAGCGACTATGTTAAGACAACATACATTAGTCGCAAAATAGTCACAAAATGTAAGACTGATTTGCGACTGATTTTGACGGACCACACATTGGTCGCAAATCGGTCATAAAATACTGACTGCTTTACGACTAAGTGAAATAGTCCCTAACTACTGACTAAGATACGACTATATTATAATAGTCACAATTCAGTCGCAAAATAGTCATTATTTAGTCGTGATTTTTTTGTGACTGCGCTGTTAGTCACAAATTGTAGTTGGTAATCTCTTGTTTTCTTGTAGTGTTAGTTTCTCTACATGCCATTTTTGGTTTTACAATTCTAAAAAAAATAATAGTCTCTTCGAAACAAATACTTATAATATGATTTTACAAACCCCACAAGTATACTTACACATCTACTATTTTACTGCTGACTTACAAAATAAACTAAATAAAAACACAATAAAAGATTACACAAACTCATAATTTATATATGAAAGCTAATTACATAGAATAAAGACACACAAATATCAAACTTGAATCACATTTGAATCTATAACATAATAAATATAAACAGTTATATCTATCTAATTTTCAAAAATTAAAAGCATATGATTATAAATAACGAACATCCGCGCGGGCATGAGTTAATTTTCTACATAACTTATTTGGTTTATCACAAAGAATTAGGAATAAACTGTTCATATATATATATATGTATAATTATTGAATTAGAAAGTGGAAACAAATAATTATTAATTTTACCATTTTTGGAACTATGTAAGATCTCATTGTCAACTAGTTTACTTTATGGTCCTACACTCGTTGGTGAGGAATTTCGACCCCTCCTCCCCGAAGTTCCCGTATAGGGTAAGTTATGGAATCAAAATAAATCATTTTTGGGATTGAAAATTTCTATGTTTTCACTTATATTTATAGAGGTCAATAAGTTCTATAAAAATATGATATATTGAACTAACCCAACTTCAGGGAATTGAGTATTGAATCTTTATAGAGAAAGAAGAAGAAAAGCTATGTGAAGGGAATTGACAATCAGTGGATGTCAAGGGCCACACCCACATGTGACCTTGATAACGAGACAACAATAGAAATGATATCATGTGTGCTTGTAATTATTTTTTTTCACAAAAATGAAGTGCAACTTTCGTAAAAGGACTGGTTATCCACTGTCATTTATCATGATGCAATCAATCATCATCTATTCGCTGTAAATAGCATGTCTTCTATAGGTATATGTACTCAATAATACGATTATCCGGTTATATAGTTTGCAAATCACAAGGCGAAAAGGTCTACAGGTGGCTGTAGGGCTGGGCATCATTACTCGTTACTTACCTTAAATTCGGTATTTGACTCGTACCCATCTTGAAAATTCAAGTACTCGGTGTTGTCAAGGCAAGTAACAAGGCGACAATTTTCATTACTTGCAAGACTAAGTCAAGTATCAAGTATCATTATTATTTTTTGTAATTGACTCGTTCCGCCCCGTTACTTGTTCCATTACTTGATATTTGTTACATGATCTATTACTTAGTTTTTTATATTTGTGTTTTCTTTTACTTGCATTTAGGATTAGACATAAATACTCACTACTCTTCTTATATTTATTACTTATTTCGTATCCAATCTTGATTTTTGAATACTCATCATTATCTAGTCAAGTAATACATAGCAACAAATATTAAAAATTTAGTTATATGATTTGTTATTACATGTTATTTATTTAGAGAAGACATTCTTGTTATCGTGATCATTATACAATGTTTATATATCGTAATATGCATTTTTTAATTTATCTTTTTTATAATATGAATAAATATTCTGTTTAAAGTAATTTACATGTTACTTTAAGTAGAATAAACAAAATAAACTTTCTATGTGTATTTCTAACAGAATATTACTTAGTTAATAGTTCTTAAATATTTCGGAAAAGCTCGTAAATAGTTCACAAGTTCTCTTAAATAGTAAGTAATAGAGCAAGACAAGTAACTTGTAAGTCATTTATTTTTGATCAAGTATTTGAAATAGCAAGTACTCGTTTTAAATAAGTCAAATACAAGTCAAAAGTTTTATTATTTGTATAAGGCAAGTCAAGTCGCAAGTTTGTGCAAAATAGTAAGTACTCGCCTTGTGTCCACCCTAGGTGACTGTACTTTTTTCAGTTTCTTGTGAAAATAGGTTTTCCAATGCAATATTCTGAATTTGTTATGTAAAGTGGTAAAATGTTTTAATTATAAAGATAAAAAAATCCTGCAATTGATTATGAGCTAGTTAGTTAAATTCGATTGTGTCATTATGCATTCTTGAAATGGAAATTATAATTGCATTTATCATTGGTTTTTAATCGATTATGAACACACAAATGTGTTAAACCCTTTATAAGAAACACACAAATGTGTTATAGCAAAAAAAAATATTTGAAGATCAGAAAAGTCATGATGGCCCATCTCGGCGGTGGAAAGACACAACAAGTGCAACCGCGTGAGTAAACTTTAATTGTATAGTTCCATGAGATTTTTTGTCACGGTTATATCCAAAAATAAAAATACTAATATTTTTGGTATTTCAACTGTTTTTTATATGTTAAAATAGAAAAATCTATTTTGTTGTGGATGTGCTTGTGGAGAGGAAACTTTTGTTGTTGTGTGTTCAACTAGTCGGGACCATGAACTTGAAAGCTACACGAAGTTGATTTAACCACGTGTCTGTAGTCGGATGGTAGTATAGTATTCTATGGATTCTACGAGATATGAGTTTAAATCCGTCTACATTCAGATTATCATAATGCGTGATCACTGGAACTTTCACATTAACTCTCCAGAAAATAATTTACTATTTTTTTGTATACAAAGTTGATTTAGAAAAGAAGTTTATACAAAGTTTACGGTATCGCGCAAGATAACTTATAACCCTAAATGGACTTTAGCACTTAACACTACAAAAAAAGTGAATTGTATTACTTAAATTACATCACAAAAATAAATGATACTGTTTTAAATCACTTATTTACAAATGACACAAATATAAATAATTCAAAATCAATTACAAGAACTGATGTTATTGTTAATTAAACTAACATCAATTCAATAAAATGATGTAATGTGTACTGATTTGTATCATGTTTGCTGTATTGATATAATATTTTTAATTTATATCGATTGAATAACTGATACATTTTTTTTTTGTTTAACATCATTTATTAGATTGATACAAAACATACATTAATAATAAACTGATACTAACCAATTACTTTTTGTTTATCGTTAATTAAATAAAATGGTGTTAGGTTATCTCATTGCACCACTTAATTGTTCTAATATAAAACTTCAAAAAAAAAAAAGAATCAGCCTAACTTACCTGATATACGTGATGTTAGTTATGATTTCTGTGATTTTAATTTCTTTATAATTTTTTTAATTAACCCACGTTCTTCTATAACTGTTTCATGATCTCAGTAAAGATCTATTATTCCTTTTTAACACTCTCGCTCATGTGTTCGTCTTCTTCTCTATTTATTTAACTTTTTCTTAAGATTTATAAAGAAAAAATCAACAAGAGTTCTTCTTACATACAAGTCAAGATGAGAATGACTGTATTTCTTCTTTGGGAGGAAACAAAGTTCTGGCAAAGGTGGACGAATCTGATAACAGAAGGTATTATTTTGCTGTTGTTCCTCTTGTTATAGTTTTCTGTTTTAGAGAAGAAAAAATTATTTGTACCTGTTAGTGGTTTACTAATTTTTTTATTTATTAGAAATCATCTTTTCAGCGGCGAATGCAGAACCCCTTGCACATTTAGAAGAATAGAAGCTGTGTAAAAAGCTGTTGATGGAGATATCTTCTTGATGAATCTTAATAACTTCCCAACTGGATCGATTCAACTTCAGATTACTAATGGAGAATGAAGAAAAAACAAAGAACTATAACTTTTTTAGTTTTCAAAAAAAAATTCTGTATGAATTCATCTTGTTTCTTCTTTCTGTTTTTTTTTTTTGGTATTAGCTATGTATATCTTCTTCTTTTTCGTGTTCTACAGATTGTAAGTTCAATTAAAAATAAATGGAAATTTTTAATTAATTAATGTACTGAAATTAATTTTGACGTCAAATATCCAAATCAATTTTAGAAATAAGGGTAAATTATAAAACTATATAAATTAATTTCAATAACTAATATTAGATTTACTTCGGTTGTTTATAAATGATATAAATATTGGAAATCAGTTATCATAATTGATGCTAACTAACATCATTTTAAAATCAATGCAAATGTTACTATCACATTTTTTTTATAACTAATACATATTAACGTCACTTATAGTAATTGACACAAATATTTAACATTTTCACATCAGTTATGAATAAAATGATACAAACTATTTGCATCATCAAAGAAAAATCATTTATTTAAGTGATGTAAAATGTTTTTACATCATTTATAACTAATACAAATACATAAACTAAATTATTTAAACTAACCTTTTTTCTGTAGTGTAATAATTATATTTCTACAGTGTCAAGCAGAGAATAATGACATCTTTATCTCACAAACCCTATATTAGGGGTTTTATTATTATTTTTTTCTGAAAAAAGAAATTAAAATTAAAATTCTAATTAATTGCAGATCGCCATATGTCAACGGAATACGCAAACAGTACAAAAAATGAAGAAAATATGTTTCTTATTCTACACATTGAAGAAGTGTTTTTTCTCTTATCGGTGAGACGCACTAATTTTTAACATTTTTTTTAAACTCCCAAGGCTTTTGGTGTTCTAAGAGCATCTTTAACGCAAATACCCAATCTGGATTTCTTTTTTTGTTTTTTTTTTTAATTTTCTTCTTTCTGTTTAAAAAAAAATTAAAACGAGCCAATCGAAACAGTGCAAAACCCGTATGTTATTTGGCAAGAGAAAGCTATGTCTCTTCCTTTTTTGTGGGCTCCACTCCACTTTTTCTTCCTAAAAGACCTTCTAAATACATGCTTTGAAGATGCTCCTAATAACACTCTTGTCCGAAAGCTTTATAAAAAGAACAAAAAAACTGGATGAAAGGTGATATGATGAGATATCTTTGGAGATGTCACTAAAATCAAAAGACAGAAGGGTAATGAAAGGCTAAAACGCAAGTCACAAGTGGCCATACCCAAAATGAGCTGGGTATCACTAAAGAATCAACAACATGGAGATAAGAGAAAACATACAGGCCCAAAAATAAACTTACAAACAGAGTCGTAGGGAAGGATTCTTTGGAAGCTTCTACGAACTTCTCTACACTCCGAGAAGAAAGATCCATCGGCGGTTTTTAATAACCAACTTCCACCTCTATTCCAGAAAAATAAAGAAATCCATCCACATAAAGGGCAGTTTTTTTCTTTATTTTTGCTTTCTCTGTGGTTCGAGATATAAAACAAAACATGCAAAGTGAAGAAACGAAAGAGAGGAGAAGAAGAAGAAGAAGAAGAAGAAGAAGAAGAAGAAGAAGAAGAAGAAGAAGAAGAAGAAGAAGAAGAAGAAGAAGAAGAAGAAGAAGAAGAAGAAGAAGAAGAAGAAGAAGAAGAAGAAGAAGAAGAAGAAGAAGAAGAAGGTCGGATGGGTGTTGATTACTACAAAGTCCTTCAAGTCGACCACAATGCCACCGACGATTATCTGAAGAAATCTTACAGGAAACTCGCCATGAAGTGGCATACGGACAAGAACCCAAACAACAAAAAAGACGCCGAAGCCAAGTAGATCTCCGAAGCTTACGAGGTTTGTATGATTATGTTTCAAGTCATGTAATTAGTTTGTATTCTTCTGGTGTTTCTGATAATATTCATGTTACTTGTTGGAAGCAGTCACACCGAGAAGTTAGGAAGAAGTTGAAGAAGTGGAACGAGTCTTGCGGTACAAGTTAGTCTTAGTTTGTTTCTAATTTGATTTCAATAAGACCTATTTTCTCGGTCAATTAGTGGTAGTAGTAATCATATTCTGTTGCAGTAGTTTTAGGCTTTTCTAGTTGATTGTAAAGGCTATATATAGCCATGTTATCATTGAATGAAGTATGCAAGTTTCCAGTATCTAAACAAAGAGCATTTGATCTAAGAAATTGGTATCAGAGCTCCGTTAGACATTAAAACTTGAGAAAGGAAAGCAGTAAAAGAGAAAAGAAAGATGGGTGATGATAAGATGAAGTTACCTCAGTATGATGGTCATTGGGATCATTGGAGTGAAGTTATGGTGAACTTCTTCCGAGCCAAGGGATTATGGGACGTGGTTGAAACAGGGTTTGAAGAACCAGGAGTCACCACGGTACTGACAGCAGATCAGAGTGCGCAGCTTGAGAGTGCCAAGACAAATGATCACAAGGTGAAACATTACCTTTATCAAAGCATTGATAGGGTAACGTTTGAGCAAATCTTGGACAGGAGTTCCTCCAAGATCATATGGGATTTGATGAAGTCGAAGTTTGGTGGGAATGCTCGAGTGAGAAGGTCGCTGCTGCAGAAACTGAAGAAGAGATGAGAATGGCAATGGTAACACAGACGGGGAAGCAAGAAGACAAGAAAAGAAAGGCTTGGTTCATGGACTCTGGATGTTTAAATCACATGAGTGGTGATCAAGAGCTATTCACGAGTCTGGACACAAACTTCAAGCACTCAGTCAAGTTGGGGAATGACAAGAGACTAGAAGTTGTGGGCAAGGGAAATGTGAAGCTGGCCCTGAATGGTACAACATACACGATCAGTGACGTGTATAACGTTCCTAAACTCAAAAACAATTTGTTGAGTCTTGGACAAATGCAAGAGAAGGATGTAACCATCATCATACAAAAAGGTACCTGCGAGATGTATCATGATGAGAGAGGACTGATTGTAGAAAGCAAGATGAGCAAGAACAAAATGTTCATGATAATGGATCAGGCTGGTGATGGAGAACTCAAACAACAGAAGTGCTTGCAGACAACCACAGAAGACACAACAAAGATGTGGCATGAGGGCTATGGAAATCTCAGTTTCAGTGGGATGTACTCATCATTTCACTTGTACAGACTGTTTGGTAGGGAAATAGTCAAGGAATCCTATTCCTAAGAAGAGCACGTAGAGAGAAAAAGAGGTCCTAGAGCTCATACATTCCGACATATGCGGTCCGATCAGTCCCATGACCACAAGTGGGAAGAGATATGTCTTGTGTTTCATAGATGATTACAGCCGGAAAGGGTGGGCTTACTTTCTGAAGGAGAAGTCAGAAGCATTTGAGCACTTTAAGATATTCAAGAAGCTGGTAGAGACTGAGACAAGCAAGAAGATAAAGTGCCTCAGAACAGATCGTGGAGGAGAGTACACATCAAACGAATTCTCTAAGTTCTGTAAGGAAGAAGGAGTTAGAAGACAGCTAACCACCGCCTACACGCCACAACAAAACGGAGTGGCAAAGAGGAAGAACCGTACAGTAATGAACATGGTCCGATCCATGTTGTCAATGAGAAAAGTGCCCAAGGTGTTCTGGGCTGAAGCTGTTAACTGGACCTTCTATATATTAAACCGATGTCTCACTCACTCGGTGAAAGATGTAACTCCACAAGAAGCCTGGAGCGGCATCAAGCCAAGTGTGAAACATCTCAGAGTATGGGGAAGTCTAGCTCACGTTCACATTCCATATGAGAAGCGTGGGAAGCTTGATGACAAGAGCATTACATGTATCATGCTTGGTTTCTCTGACGAATCAAAGGGTTACAGGCTATACAACCCATCAACCAAGAAGATAACAGTAAGCAAAGATGTTGTGTTTGAAGAAACAAAAGGATGGAACTAGGAGGAAGATCAAGACAATAATGAGGTTGAGTTGACTTGGAATGATGAAAATCACATTTGGGAAGAAAGTGATAGCGAAGAAGAAGAAGGTAGAGTGAGAGCTAACGAAGAACAGCAACCTGAAGAGGTCACATAGGAGACCACCGAGGAAACAGAACAACCCGGAAGAACTAGGGAGGGACGTGTGATAAGACCTCCTCGCTACCTGAATGATTATATCACTGGAAGTGAAGCAGATGAAGATGAAGACCTCGTTAATATGGTGCTCATCTGATCCAGTTTCATTTGAAGAAGCAGAAAAGAGTTTCAAGTGGAGAGAAGCCATGAATGAAGAAATAAAAACCATTGAGAGGAATGAAACGTGGGAACTCACAGAGCTACCAAGAGGAGCAAAGTTCATTGGTGTCAAGTGGATATACAAGACAAGGCTCAATAAAGTTGGAGAAGTGAGCAAGTACAAAGCTCGTCTAGTGGCTAAAGGGTATTCTCAAGAACATGGCATCGACTACACCGAGGTATATGCCCATGTTGCTAGGATGGACACTATAAGGACCATCATAGCGACTGCTGCAAGGAAGGCTTGGGATATCTATCAGCTGGATGTTAAGTCGGCATTCCTCCATGGAATTCTTGAAGAAGTCATGTATATCCAACAACCAAAGGGATATGTAATCAGAGGTGAAGAAGACAAGGTCTACAGACTTCACAAGGCGCCGTATGGGTTAAAACAAGCACCAAGAGCTTGGTTTAGCCGAATCGAAGAGTACTTTGCCAAGGCAGGTTTTGAGAAGTCTGAAAATGAAGAAACTTTCTTCATCAAGACACACATACATGGCAATTCCTTTTATGTCAGTGTATATGTAGATGATCTAATATACACAGGAGGTGACATGGAGATGATTGAAGAATTTAAGCTGTCAATTAAGAAGGAGTTCGAAATGACTGATCTTGGCAAAATGAGGTACTTTCTTGGGATTGAAGTATTACAGACATCTCTTGAAATTCACATATCTCAGGCACGATACACTCTTGAGGTGCTGAGACGTTTTGACATGGAGAATTGCAACTCTGTTTGTAATCCCATTGTACCTGGAAGCAAACTGGATTTAGACAATGGAGGAGAGCTGGTAGATGAGACTTTTGATATACCATGATTTTGACCCGTTTTTGGTCATGGTATTGATATGTTTTTTATGATAATATTCTATGTTTTGGAGTCTATTAGGTATGTTTTCAGGTTCAGGAGCATTTTGGAGTAAAGTGATGATTTAGGTGCCTTGTGGAGCTTAAAGGAGAGTTTTCCAAGATGACTATGAAGATCCGACAATAAGAGACATATATCGATCGATACACACCTTGTGTAATCGATCGATGACGCTTCCGTAGAAGTTGAAGTCGAGATACTCCATCGATCGATGTACACCATGTACCATCGATCGATACAGAGCGTGATGAGCAAGATTTACTTGGCCGACTTGAAGCCCAAGTTCTCCCCAAATTACAAGATTGCCCCTGACGAGTTTTTAACCTAATTGTNATGAATCACTTGGCTATGTCTGAGTAGATTCATTTGTTAGATTTAGGGTTCAAATAGTTATGAGGGATTAGCCCCAACTATTGAGTGTTGAGTTGTTATATTCATTATCCAAATGAACCCTAATGCTTACTCTAGATTAGCTACCTAGAGGTATGATTATGGAGTGACTAATCTAATAGTCATTATCCTGAAATCATTTTTCTAAGCTCAGATTCTATTAGGCACGTGCGATAGGCGGTCTAATAGAAATTCTCGGGTGAACACAGTTTCAATTCGATCCGATGCTATGTCGATCGATAATCCTATAGAGTAATCGATCGACGGCAACATATATCGATCGACACTGCGATAGCAACATCGATCGATACTGTCGGCAATCAGATCAATGGACGAGTCTAACTAGCGACAGCTATAGATTTGTCTAAGGATTGAAGTTCTCATATATTTGCAAGCAATTCGTTAAGACATCCATAGATTTATAATCCTGATTTTCTGAATAGTAACCTTGAATCTAGCTAGTTTCTTTTACTGTTTTAAAACCCAAAACCTATTCTCTTGAGCAACTTACCATTGCTCACAACTTTTATTTATTGCTTTTAAACATAATCAACCTAGCTTAATCACTTAGGATTATATCTTTTGTGACTCTAGTTCCTTGGGGATTTGATCCCTAAGTACTACGATTGAACCTCTTATTTGAGAGAGTAATTCACTCCTTAGGGTTAAACATTTGAGTGATATCAAATTAGGCGCCGTTGCCGGGGAACGAAGATTACTATTAGATTTAATCTGGTTCAATCTAGGTTATTTGTTACTTTTTATTTTTCAATCTTTTGACACAAAAGTTTTTCTTCTTTTCTTGTCTTTTTCAGGTACATGCCCAGCAGTACTAGAAGCAACAAGGACAAACAACTTTTGTGCTCAAAATATCCCAAACGTTTGGAACGTAGCATCCGCAAAGACATACGCTCCACATCGATCGACACCAACCCCTCTCTATCGACCGATATCCGCTTACCACCGTCGACCAACAACCGTTCATCGACCGATACTCTCACCGCCTCATCGATCGACAACAACAACCTTTCGTCGACCGATACCCTTCACTTAACATCGATCGATACACCTCACCCTACATCGATCGATACTAACCGGCGAGACATGGTAGCGCCTATGATTCTCATACCTGATGAGAATGGAGACCTGTGTGATCAAGATGGTCACCTGCGTAATGCCACAAGTCAGAAGCTCAATGATCAGAAGAAGGTCATTACTGAAGAAGACACTGCACCTACAGGCATCATTCAACCTGTAGAAGAGACCAGAACCTTGGCTGACTAAAACCGTCCAGATCAGTTCTATTCAAACCGATCAGCCATCCTCCATCCTGCTATTCAGAGAGGAGATTTTGAGCTCAAGCCGCAGTACTACACACTTGTAGGACAAATCCCTTTCTGTGGTTTGCCCCATGAGCATCCTATGGACCATCTGGAGAGGTTCGAGGATCTTGTAACCCTAGTCAAAGCAAAAGGAGTTCCTCAAGACTATCTTTTCTGCAAGCTTTTCAAGTACTTTTCAAGTACTCTCTATCTGGAAAAGCTTTGCAGTGGCTGAGACAACTACCACCAGGTTCCCTTACCACTTGGAGTGACATCAAGCATGCTTTCATGTGTAATTTCTTTGATGATTCATGCGCTGAAGACTGGAGGAAGAAAATTGATACATTCACCCAAAACCCTGAAGAGTCATTCAAGGATACTTGGAACAGATTCAAATCCTACCAGCGAGACTGCCCACACCAAGGATTCAACAAAGTGCAACTGCTCTGCACTTTTTACAGAGGCATCAGCCCAGATTTCAAGAGATCCCTTGATACAGCTAGTGATGGCAACTTCACCACCAGGAATCCGCAAAATGCTATCAAGCTAATTGATAACTTGGCTTCCAGCAACAGCACAAAGAACTCTGTGACGCAGACTACATCATCCCTTGGGAAGGAGTACATCAACGAAGTTCAAGCACAGCTAGACAACATTCAGAAGCTCCTAAACAAGCAGATTTGTTCAGTGGAAGATGCAAACATTGTTGAAGAAGATGTCAACTGGAATAGTGGAGCTTGTTTTCAGAGATCTAGTAACCAAGGAGGATACAGAAACTTCACAGGCCAGAGAAGCAACTTCAACCAGAGTTCCCAGAAGCCCAACAACTTCAGCAGCAACAACCCTAACAACAACAGAAGCTATGGAAGTGTCTTCTACTCAAATCCACACCCACCCACCCAAGATACTAAACTGGAGGAGTTGATAGACAAGATACTTGAGAGTCAGCAAAAGCTCGAGGTAAACTTCAATGGAAAGATCGATTCTGTCTAC
Organism: Eruca vesicaria subsp. sativa; assembly: GCA_932364175.1. Classification (NCBI taxonomy): domain Eukaryota; kingdom Viridiplantae; phylum Streptophyta; class Magnoliopsida; order Brassicales; family Brassicaceae; genus Eruca; species Eruca vesicaria. The sequence goes on from CAKOAT010335154.1 coordinate 274,082, forward strand.
ACCACCTTCACCACGAAGATAGATGCCCTCAACACCCATGTGAAGAAGCTAGAGACCCAAGTGTTTCAGACATGAGAAGCACTTAAGAAGCAGGAGTTTGCCCACAACCAGAACATCAATGCCATCCTGGATGATGAATTTTGGAAAGAGATAGTAGAAGAGATTCAGAGATATGATGATGAGAGTGAAAGAGATTTCGCATTTGACTACTATCGATCGATATCACCTGCTCAACATCGATCGATATCACCCTTAGTACGTCGATCGATAGATTTTGATGACTGTCGATCGATAGAGTCAGACGAAAACCCTCGCGAGTGCAATTCCGTAAAGATTATGTCTCACGCCACCTTCGCAACACGTCACCTACATCCGCCCATCCCTGTCATCGATGGACATGATAACCCTGTCATCGATCGACACCAAGACCCTGGTATCGACCGACACACTCCAGCCAGTGTCAATCGATACACAGTATCTCAACGCCGAGTGCAATTTCCTAAGATTGATAGTGCACGTATTGATGCTTTCCGGGAGCAGTATTACACCACCAGAAGCCCTACAACAGCCCTAAAAGAGAGACCCACGGTTATCTTTGAGTCCATGGAGATAGAAAAGGAAACTCAGGGAAGAGTTCTCAGAAAAAGGAAAGAGAAGATACCTAAGCCTTATAAAAGAGAAGCTAATCAGAAGGAGTTGTCAAGCTTCAGAAAAAGAGTCCTCAGAATACCCAAAGAGAAACCCTTTGAAGAAGCCTATTTTTCACACAGATTGTGGATGTTCTTCAGAGAAACCAAGGAGACAGAAGAAGACATCAAGAGAATGTTTCACCAGGTCAGAGATAGTCTAAAGCAGAAGATAACACTGGAGAAGAAGAGTGATCCAGGGAAGTGCACAATACCATGTTCCATCAGAGGTGTTGAGTTCCCTCGTGCCCTATGTGACACAGGATCTGGAGTTAGCATCTTACCCAAGCTTATGGCAGACCATCTGGGTCTAAAGATCGAGCCTTCTGAAGAAACTTTCATCTTTGTGGATTGTTCTCAGCAAAGCTCTGGAGGCATCGTTCGCAACCTTGAGGTACAAATTGAAGAAACCATAATTCCTACAGACTTCCATGTCCTCTCCAACAAGCTCAACTTCAAGACTTCTCTACTACTTGGAAGAGCCTTCTTAGCCACAGTTGGAGCAGTTTGTGACCTACAAACCAACAAGCTCTGCCTAACCCTCATCAACCCTTCCATCCACTACAATCCCGTTCCAGTCATCAAGTTTCCAAGTTCAGCAAACTCAACACTCGTAGCCACTTGTTTCTGTGCCCACGAGTATGATTCTATGGGAGAGTATGAAACCGAAGAAGCAGTATCGACCGATGACAGCACCTTACCATCGACCGATATCAGTGTAGAACCATCGACCGATATGCCCACATGGTCATCGATCGATAGGGAATTCCAGCATTACGAAGACGAGTTTCCCGAAGCCGATCTCAGCATAGATGAGTGGGAAAACGATTATTACATGCCCAAGCTAGCTAGTATCACTACTCAGGAGGAGTATGATGAAGATTATGAGGAGGAACAAAGCCACCAAGTACCGATTTCTTCGAGAAGATGCAGAACACCCTCCTATCCCGACCTTCCTCCGATGAGCATCGACCGATATGACCATTAGTCCATCGATCGATATGCCCTATCCCAGATCGCTCAAACGACGTTTCGAACTCACGAGCGACACCTACTATGCACTTGTCCATGCCCCACATGAGCCACACGACGGAGATTACTCGATTGGAAGTTGGGCAAGCAGCTATCACGAAAGTTTTGCAGTGGATACAGCACCACTCCAGCCCGAGATCCAACCCGATGCAGTCCTATCGACCGATATGGATCACTCTCCATCGATCGATATCAATCTCAGACCACCAACCAATCCTGCCACAACACCATCCGAGGTACAAACACCTACTTTTGATTTAAATTCACTAATTCCGGATGAGTATGGTATTTTCAGGGATTCAGATAGTCATGCACGAGCAATAGATGGGAGAATCATTCCAATCTCCACATAAGATGTTGCAGACATCCTTCAGATGACCAACAGACCAATCATCGAGAACGATCCGCACCAAACAAAACGGCCATCGACCGATACATGGAGACTCGCATCGATCGATATACACCGAGAATATGGAAAGAGAGCCTTCAACAACGGAGTTCGTCGTTTCTTTTGGGAAAAGAAAGATGAATATGGAGTCTACAGAGATGAATCTGGCTATGCAAGAGCAGTAAACGGAGATATCATCCATGTTTCCAAAGAAGACATGGGAAAATTGCTGAAGAGAGCCTCTTTATTTGGACGCTCTTGTTTCTGTCTACCAGAGTATGTTGACCAATATGCTAAAGGAGTTCAAGATGGCAAGCTCTACACACAGGTAGAAGTCACTTACATGCTAGATGGAAGAACCGAGATAACAGGAATGAGACTTGAACATGAGAAAGACCTATCACGACTTAGAGGTGAACTGCTATGGAATACCACTAGCAATGACTTAGCACGACATGAAAGAGAAGCTCTACAAGAAGACGTCAACACTTTGCGTGCACAACTGAGATCTCAGACACATGCATCGACCGATACAGACCCCTCTGCATCAATCGATACACCCGTCAACAACCCGATCGAGCACCACTTACAGAAGCTATCGATCGATGACAAACCCACACCATCGATCGATACCCGAGAACCAGAGTTCTGTACAAGGGAAGACCTTGAAGAAACCACAGTAGAGATCTACAAATCCATTGAGGCTTGTGGAGACGAAGATTATAGATTACTAGACAAGAATTGGTTCCCAGTACAGAGCGATGTTCGAAGTTTGGAACTTAGAACATAAGAGATTCAGAAGGAGGTAGAAGACATCCAAAGACAGCTCGCCAGCCGACCTGACCCATCCCCATCGATCGATGACATTCCACAACCATCGACCGATATGAAACCTCCAGAATCGACCGATGATCCAACACACCACGACACCACGATGCTGAATGAAGACCACATCTACAACATGCTTGGCCATCATCAGTATAGCATTGCAAGCCTAGAGGATTGGTTGGAAAGGATCCAAACTGAAGTTTATGGTTTAAAGACTAGTATGGCCAGAAGCGAGAAAGCCACAAGAAGCTTTTTAACTTCCTGGTTTGAAGAATCACAAGACAAGAAGGATACTTGTTTGCCAACAAGTACCTGCAACCCACCTCACTAGCCACCAAAACTTCATAGTCAAGCTAACTGACTTTAACCAAGCGCTGAGTGGGAGGCAACCCACTGTTAGGTATTTTATTACTTCATTTCATTTTATTTTTACTTATTACTTTCGTTTTTATTTGTTTTTAGGAAGATAGATACACGAGCAATACCTATCGACCGATACAAGTCGATATCGTTCGACACATATATACACGCATCGATCGACGATGGCGACTCACCATCGATCGATATCCATATCGTTCAGGTATATCGTTCATAATTTCGATATCAGTTACACAATTATCGTTTTTATGCTCTAACTCCGACTGATTATACACTGAGGACAGTGTATGGTTTAAGTCTGGGGGAGATGATTACTGATGCTACTTTACCTCTTTTTGATCTTATTTATAAAGTTTTCAAAAATTGGTTTTATTGAGTCAAAAAGGGAAAAAAATTCAAAGTCTTTCTTTTTATCTTACCACTCTTTAGCACCATTCTTAGATTTGTTGATTGTAGAAAGTACTATAGATGCTAAAGTGGATCACCGATCACCTATGACAACACTTTTCATGATTGTTTGGAAGAACCAAAGCTGATTTCCAACTTAACCTGACATCTATTTGCTTGTCTTGGGGCTTGGTATATAAGGGATCGGAATCATCCTGCAAGTCTGGAAGGTAAAAGTCTCAAAAGTTTTGGTTTCCTTCTCTCCTCCCTTCGGCATCCCACAAAGAGAAAAAGACTGAGGTGATTTGCTGAGAGGCAGAAGGAGAGGTACATTACCTATGACCCCACTATTCTAAATCAAAGGAATGATCAAAGTGAGGGAGAGGTACATTACCTATGACCCCACTATCCGCTTACACTTTGTCAAGAGTAGAAAGATCAATAAGATGAACATTAGTTGTTCATTGGGATTGATATATATATATAAAAAAAGAAAAAAAAAAGAAAGAGTTGGCATTCAGAGAAGGGGGATAAAGAGAGAAAGGGGATCATGATGAGAATGCCTGAAACTTGTTAGAGTTGAATCCATGTGTTCTTTGATCGATACTCCCAAGGTAAAGCCTACACCTTTATTTTTATGCATAAATGAAACCAGTAGAGGGGATAGACATACAGGAATGTTTAAGTTGATTGGCTAGATGTATTTGGTTGCTAAGCTAGGATATGGTATAATGTACTTCTGTAATTGATAGATATGAGATGTGGCTTGCAACAAAGTAAGAGGTGATGATTTTAAAGTTGAGATTTTGATTGAGTCCCTGCTGTCTTTAAACTTCTTTCAAAGACTAACTTAAGGTTTGCTTGAGGACAAGCAAAAGGTTAAGTCTGGGTGAGTTGATATACCATGATTTTGACCCGTTTTTGGTCATGGTATTGATATGTTTTTATGATAATTATCTATGTTTTGGAGTCTATTAGGTATGTTTTCAGGTTCAGGAGCATCTTGGAGTAAAGTGATGATTTAGGTGCCTTATGGAGCTTAAAGG